>OZ007576.1:19037202-19107202 GCA_963931925.1 Onchidella celtica | reverse complement strand
AACAAAACATCGTAAACCCAGACTACTCTGAAGCATTTAGAGATCATGTGCACCAAATGAACTTTAATGAACTGCCACAGCAGAAAGTCGTATAAACATTAAGTACCGGTACGAGCAGTATGAGTACTGTCTTGCTCTAGACTACACTTTGTCTCCTGTTAGTACTTAAAGTACTCACGCGAGTCATAACATTGATGCTAAATTTGCCGTGATTTCACGAACGGTTCTGTAATTGTTGTCTCCGAGACAAGGGCATCTACCCTCACACATCGTTTATAATTAAACTTTAGAAAGTCTTAGATCAACTTTTTATCACTTTAAAATCTTCTCCCAGAGGGGAGACGATCATCTCGCGTGGTTTCCATAGAAACTAGCCTACACGGCAGAAAGTCGGAAAGGGTAACAACAGGTCAGTTCCGCCTATCGTTCGATATGGTAAAAATGAGGCAAAGAATGGCCTTGCTGGTCATACTTTTCAATTCTAATTGATGAAACTGTGCCGTGATGCGGTCCAAATTTTATATAACATGTTTAGCCCGCAGGCGCGTCGAGGGAAACGTCGGCACACTTTAACATTTTCTTGTGTTCCACATCAGTTGTGGCTCAAAAGCAACGAAAGTATTAAACATGCAGCAAACTTCAAGACCTTTTAAAATATGTCCATGTACATCTTTACGTCTTTCTATGCGTAACAGGATATTTTGTTGAATTTAAGGCCCTGCAGTTAAAAAGCCTTTCATCACTAGATTGGAGGCCTTACTTCCTTTATAATATGACGATAAAAGAAAACTCTATTTTATGCTATAGTGTGGAACTTAATTCAGTTGTTATAAATAGTACAGATAAAATATAGCAGTACTGGGTGCCGACTTATTACGGCCGTGAACATTATAGTTAAACAGCCAGATTTGCTGCTGAAGTCAGGCCTGGCGTCAGCGTTTGGGTTCTGGACACTGGTTAATTTAAATCAAGGAATAATGTTCATGGCGATAAGGTTGGTTACTGGACCACGATAAACATTGCCTTTTTATAAAATACTTTTTCGAACTTTCTTCCGAGAGGTGTCTTTTTTCATACTTTTTTCCCACGTTTTCTTCTTCTTCTTCTCTCTCTCTCTCTCTCTCTCTCTCTCTCTCTCTCTCTCTCTCTCTCTCTCTCTGTATGTATGTATGTACTACATGGAGGATATGAGGGGATTGCCTTCTTCTGTATTAAAAAAGAAAAGGCTACCTTACACTTTTTCCCCCACTTAATTTGTGTATGTATCGGAAGCACATACATGTAAATACATTATTGCATGTATAAATTATGTTGTTCCATAATCACCTCAGGAAATTCTAACAATGAAACGAAACGTTTTGACCCGATGGCATGGACTCGAATCAACGGCAGTCTTGTAGTCGATACACCTCTGTTTTCATACACACACAGGTGGCATCTGCATTTACTGCCGCCTCAGACTTTTTACGACATTTGGATACGTTTCAACTTTTCATAAATTTCATTAATTTAGTCTGATATTGAAGCTGAATTTCCCTTGAGAAAATGCAATAAAACGTAAGCCCATGAACTGGTGTCAGTGTGTTCCCTGTCCGACGGTGGTGCGTAATGGTGCGTAAATTAGGCCGCCATGACAGGCCCGGACTGAATTATCACGTGCTGACAGGAAAAGCTCTCATTGGGCAGAAATGGCAGCCTGTAATTGGATAACGCCCAGTCACCGTCACCACAGCTATAAATTCTTATCCGATCAAAATTGGCGGACTTTCAACGATCTCGTAAAGAAGCCATAAATAAATTGGCTCAAATCGGTCTGTTGGCAAACTTTCCCCGTAAGCCAACCAAAAAGTAGTGTTGGATCGAATAGCAAACTGTAGTATTCGAACGAATATCGAATATCCTTTAACTGTCATTCGAATATTTGACACTTTTTCGAATACAAGAATGTTTCTAAGACGTATAACTCTATGAACGTCTCCTCGCAAGACAAG
Organism: Onchidella celtica; assembly: GCA_963931925.1. Taxonomy (NCBI): domain Eukaryota; kingdom Metazoa; phylum Mollusca; class Gastropoda; order Systellommatophora; family Onchidiidae; genus Onchidella; species Onchidella celtica. Next base: position 19,105,211 of record OZ007576.1, on the reverse strand, counting down.
TAGAAATATTGTGTTTCTTGTTTCCTCCCTTTACCTATAATTATTCAGTTAATAATAATAATAATACACAGTCTTTGTAATAACGCAACATCCCATTAGCAACCAGGCTCTAAGCGCTTTACAACATGATTGTATATCTCTTAAATCACACACACACACAATACACAGACATATACAGGAAAAACAAAAGCTGGATGGACATTCAGAATGTGAAAAGATGACTCTTCAGCTGATGTTTAAAAGTCCTAAAAGTTTCAGAATCTCCCAGAGACAGAGACAGAGAATTCCAAATCTGATTCACACTATTCGATGCCCTCCCCGGTAACCAGCCTTATTTTTAGACGAATATTTTAAATTTGGAAAATTTCTCCACATTGACTCTAACTAAGGTCCACGACATGCACGCATGACAGCAGCATTGTCCCTGACAAATGGTAGGTCTAACCTCTTCCACAACCACGCGCATTCCCTCTTTTCGCTAGTAATTCCTGATGTCAGGGCTCCCATTTCGTGGATGAGCCTGCCGGTGCTTGGCCCCCCTGCACCTGAAATCTCAAATGCCAACTATTCTAAAGAAAATCCGACCAGGGTCGCTATTCGAATATTGGCAAAGCTGTGTCGAATATCCCAGCCCTACCGCGCGAGCACAGATCAGCTGAAGGTGTTTAAGGTGTTTTCATCGTAGAAAGAAAAATGTATTCAGGAAGTTTTATGTCCTAGACAATCGTGGAGATGAAATCACAGCATGGGAAAATACAAACAGATGTTTACCTATAAATAAAACAATGCCTTCAGTCACAGAAATTCGGCATAAATAAATTATCCATGATGATAAAAACAGACATAAATGTCCACGAAATAATAACACACTCTTGACAACAGTCGTAACTGATAAAATAGACAAGAAATATGTAACAATGGTTATTAAAAAACTTTGATCTTATTTCTTTCTTGTAGGTTTTGTTTCTTCACCATCTCTCTTTCCATATGCTGACACAAAGTGGCCGTTAACGCGCCGACGTGCCGGTAAACCCAATCTCATTGCACAGGCTTAGTGGTCCAATGACTAAAATGTTTTAAGCAGGGTGCCATAAGTTTCTGGTTCGAACCCCACTTGGAAGTAGGGCCAAAGCAAATAAATTCTTGCCTTGTTTTTAAGATACTTACACTCTTCAGGTCAGGGGAGGACGCAAGCCTCTTTTTTGAATAATTGCAGGGAGGCTGAAAACGGAAATAAAACAGCAAAGTTAAACTACGACAAAAAATGAACGGAGCTGGCCGTATCGGAAGAAGGAAAGACAACAGATGGATAAAATATTGCATTGAAGAGAGGCTTAGAAAAGGAAAAAAACAAACAAGAGAACGCCACAAGAGACGTTGGAGAGATGATATTGTGCGGACAGGGTTGACACGCGTGGACACGAGAGACGAAAAGCAGAGAAGAATAGAGATCATCGGCGAAGGGCTGCATCTTGCAGTGGACGGACATGGCCTAACTAGATCAAGAACAAGAAAAACGTTTCTGACTTTCTTATCATGCCTTCAAAGTTCTAGTTTGGTGACAGGTAGGTTACTAAGATCCAGAAGTTTCTAAATCGAGCACCACCACCCACAGACTGAAAGAGAACACCCCAGACTCATGATTATGGGCGTGATCCTGTCCGCATAGAGTATATCGAGTACCTAGTCTTCTCGGATAAGGACGAAAAAATTCGGAGGGTCCGTGTGTACGTTGCGCACGTTAAAGATACCTTGGCAGTTGGAAATCGTAAAGAGCAGGCCGAAAGGCCGCTGCCCGGGCAAAATTGAAAATTGAAATTAATAGATTAAAATTTATCCATATCACCCCCCCCCCCACCAGTAACAACAAAATCATATATATATTGTTATTAATAAATATTCAAATATTATTTGAGTTGTGTGTTGTGTGAACTAATGTGAGTTGTGAACTGCTGTGAGTTGTGAACTGTTGCGAGTTGTGAACTGCGCCTAACAGGCTGCGTTACAATTTGCTCTGAGATAGAGAGAGAGAGAGTGAGCGAGACAAGGAGAGAGAAAGAAGCAGTGCAGTGTGTTGAGCGCTTCGCAGGCAGCTCCATTCTGCTCTGTGGTTGACATGTTGTTTCTGTAAAGCGCATAGAGCATTGTAAATGGATATGCGCTATATAAATGCTATACATTATTATTATTATCATTATTATCTATGTGCTGTAACCGATAGGAAGAATAAATGGAAAATTTTGTTCGCGATTGTTACTGGTCTTTGGTCTGGGTGTTGAGTTTGAGTTACACCTTGGGGAAAACACGTCGACACGATAACGGTCATATTGTACCATGGAGAAGAGAAGAAAACAGACAGAATGTAGCAAACTGGTACGACAGAAGGAGACATTTCCATAAGCGCCCACCAACCACCCGCTCTTTGGTCTGAAAGAGAGAGCGGTTTTATCAATGGAATATTTTTGTAAGTGACCATTTGCAGCAGTCACTGGATATGAATCAATGCCTTTCTGTTTACACTGGCGCTTTGCTGGTTCTAGAACGGCCAGATGAAGAGTCTGGTAAAGTGATCTCCCACTATTTATTAACTTGAAGTTAAAATGTGCAACCCCCCCCCCCTCCCCAAAAGAGAGTTTTATTTCAAAAAGCCTCAAATTAGGAACAAACAAACAACAAAAGCAACAAACAATAGCTACAACAACAACACTGTACAATCAATTCCAGAAGAATTAAAAATGGACAAAAATAAAAGTGGCTTTGACTTGTCTTTCGTACAATCACAACCTCCTGGAAATGGCATTTGAACCCGCCCAAATGTCTGTCTGGACATGTCAGCGGGTGGGAAATTAGAAAACGTCATAGGCAATACACATCAGGTGTGTGTGAATGCTTAATGTTATTGTTTTACTTTGGAAAGCGAAAGTTGCTGAAACAAAACACAGAATAAGTTTTCTGTCCTTGAATAAAAGAGTGGTCTAAGAGCCTTAGCTCACCGAGTGTTTGAAATGCGTTTTTGCATTTATCAAGCTGTCTCACAGTTCCGATTTGTTGTAAATCCTTTTCTTAACACTAAAGCAGCAAACCGTCTAGAGTGGAATTTCTCAGTTGTGCAGAAAATGGAGTTGGAATAAACAAGAACTGAGATCGCGATTGGCCATTTCATGCATGACTCAGACTGGACATAAAGTCACTCTCAGAAGCACTTTCCCAGAGATTCAGGAAATGTTCCTTTCATAAAAATTCTAATTTTTACAATGTACAGATTTAATCATTTTCTCCAGGCTTTGAGAAAAAAGATGTACGGCTGTTAATGATGTAAAGATAAGCGTGTTGTCGGGGCCATCAAATGATGACTGATATGTGAGGTTCACAAACTCCTGATTGGTCAAATATCGACTCGCCCGGCCACAATATTCGCATCGTTCTTTCTTTCGTGTGAAGTTTCACGTATAACTCTTGCCCGCATAGCGTAGATCATTATTTAGGCAGGGTTTGTTGCTTTTCAACACAGAGAAATTTCTGACACCCTGTGAGAAGGCAGCATGGTTCTGCACCGTTTCAGACATTGAGAAAAGAAAGTGTTTCGGTAGGTACAGTTCTCCCTGTGGGTTTTCTTGTCTCTAGAAGTTGCAGTTGGGGCTAAGAATATCGTTGAAAGTCCACCAATTTTGATCGGATAAGAATTTATAGCTGTGGTGACGGTGACTGGGCGTTATCCAATTGCAGGCTGCCATTTCTGCCCAATGAGAGCTTTTCCCGTAGTGTCAGGGTAAAAGGCTGGGACCGGGGTTCGAGCTAGGATTAGGTTCACGGTTAGTTATAGGGCGAGGGTTAGGGTCAGGGTTAGTATTATGGTTAGGGCCGGGACACTGCTGTTCAAGCTGATGCCCGGATCTTTCAAAATTTGGAGGGGGGGGGGGCTTCAGGCTTCAGTAGGGGATAGCTATCCTTGCCGAAGCATTTACACATGGCAGTTAGGCTATCCCAGGAATGAACCACAGACAACATCACATGAATTCCAACGCTAATCCCAACCCCAACCCTAAACCACAGGAACAGTTGTCCCCATGTAGCACTTTCTTGAGAATATTGCATTAATGTTGCACTTGTGAAAACAACACACACCTACATCAGACACGATCCAACGCAGAGACACATAATCAAATGAATTACTGTTTATTATGGCCGGGCCAAACTATTTACGACCAATGAGATTTCGTACACTGACAGTCATTACTTTGCTAAGATGGCCAGAGGCGGTAATCAATGCTCCAGGTTTCGAGCAAGATAATTAAATAAAACTAAATTCAGGGTCAGACATAAGGACTGGGTTAGACAGTGTTTCTCAAGGTGAGGCGTGGCAATGTGTTGGTCGGGCGTGGAACTTCAGAAAATGGAGTAAGGACGTAGATTGCACACTAACTTTGTCCGATCACTGTGGAGCACACGGTTTTATTTTTTGGAACATAAACGGCTGAGAAACATTGGGCTAGAGTTTTTGTAACACCATAGAATCTAAAGTTTCATAATGTGCCGATCCGTTTAAATAAAGATCATGTCAGTCTCCGAATAGTGAAAATATAGCCTTGTGGCCAGAATATCCTCCAAGCATTAGAATGAACAGTTTGGCCAGAATTCCCCCGTTTGATCAGCAATAAAGTTGGCTGAACACAAGGCACACTCTCTGGGTACGAGTGTACATTTTTCCTGATAGAATCTAAAAGCACAAGAGTTTGTGCTCACTTTCCTATCCTCGCCCATTCACTCCATTACACTCCAGTGTAAACCTGATAATTTTCGCTACTACAATCAAAACGAATGCGTTATGTTCACGATAATAACGAAGATGAAGATCTTGATGATTATGAAGAAAGACGTTCTTAATGCGGCGCTTTCTGTTGTGAACAGATGCTAACCGCCTTTTGCTGCAATCCTGCCATACCCCTTAAAGCTTCGCGTTTTTCAAGTAGAACAACAGTTGCTCTGGTAATTTCAAGTCTATCTTCTTAAGTTTTATATTTCCTCGGCGTTGGGGAATATCTGCGTCTGTCATATTAGATTTCTAAGAACGTTTCATGCATCTAATAGAAAGACTAGGGTAGATAAAAGTATTCCTAATATTGTATAATTTGATATCCAAAACAAGTGTTTGTCATAGGTATCTTTCCCTGAAGATCTCCTGTAGTGTTGTGATTCCAACTGTTTCAGGTCTTTTCCTCAGTACATTTCGTCGCTACTCAACTGTCTCAAATCAAGAATTGGTTTGTTTCAATTACGTCACCCAAAATTGTATTGCTGTTGATTGGACGGCATGTTGTAATAAATACATACGCACCTCATTTTGCACTAAGGGCGCATATGTGTATGTACTATCCCTAACACAGTCCTTATCCTCAACACTAAATCTTATGGAATCCTTAGCTCCGCCTACCTTTTCAACAAAAAAAACAACAGGAGGAAAACAACAAGAAAATCTGAAAGAATAATTAATCATAATTAATCATGGCTGTTGGTTATAGCATTTCAGGGGAGCTCTCTGGCTCTGGAGTCACAAAAGGCTTTAAAATACGTACCCCCAGCTCAAACAACTTGGGGGACGTACGTACTAGTAACAACATCCGTAAAACAAACCATTTGTATGTGGGAAAATTCTACAGTGAATAAATTCCGTCTTTCACGGCTGCAAATAATTTCTCAAGTTCCAAATTTCTTTGTTTAGGCCCCAAAGTATTTTGAAAAACGGTGGTCATTAGTATAAAACTTGTAATTTGTTTGATGTTTCCTTGGAGAGATGACGGTACAAAGGGCGGCTGTAAACAGTTTTCTCCTGCCCTTGCAAAACAAATTAGTAAATAACTGGCTGTTATCACTTTCGAAAACAGCAACCATTTCAAGTCAAGACTTTTATGATCATCGTGTAACGACCAGAACTATTAGTTCTTGATATTTGTAGAAGTTTCCTCAGATCCCCAGGCCATGAAACAAACCCCGTGAGGCCAAACTTTCTATTCCTGTAATAAAAAGACTCTTGGCATAACCCGAGTTATGAATAAAACACAGCAAAAGTGGCGACAGATTTAGAACGTGTTCGTCTCCCATAAAAGCCACCATTTTTACGGGAATCCCCGTGGTTTGAAGGGATGTTCCGGAGTAATCGTTTACAGAATTAACGAGGTGATAATGTCAATTGCGGCTTGCCAGGCTGAGACGTTTACACGCCGTAATTTCAAGAATTTTTCGCGAGGAGTTGGCAAGTTTAAGGATCACGAGATGTCCGTTTCTTGCAGCCCGAGATGCTCTGTTTGGTAATGTTATGAGTTAAACATGAGTATCGTGTTTACTCGGTAGTGGGTCTGATGTATGCCCGCGCAAGACAGGCAGCGGAAATTTGTGTGGGGTACAAGACAGTGTAATGTTTTCGCGTTGTTTTTCTTCAGACTCAACTATGCATGAATGAAGGATCTCCGAATTTCACTACTAGAATTGGATCTAATTTATACCGAAACTGTGGGGAAAGAGTACAAAATTTTCAAATATCGACTGTTATCAACCAGAATGTATTATGTCCAATTTTATTCATTGCTTTTAAATGCCTGTAGATATCCCAGACACAAGGTTTGTGACTTTTATTTCCTAACCCAATAAAACTATTCAAGTGACCGTGTTGAAACTATTGCAATATTTTGAATTTTCATTAAAGTTACAAATTTCAAGCTCATTTTTCTCAGTTTAACCATTTTGGACATAAAACATTCTGGTTGCCAACCCTCGATACTTTTGCCACAATGTCACGGCCAAGAAAAGTCCATCGTGACATAATATTATTGAACAAGCGATATATTTGGGTTCGTACAATTCGTCAGTTGTTACGTCTCTATCTATTGTAACTACCATGACTTGCTGACCCATTGACCCCAGAATATACATACACAGTTGTGGTATTTAAAGTTTATCTTCGACCAGCGATAATAAATGTGAAGAGAGGCGAAGAACTTAAATTCTAACCATATTTTTCGATTCTATGTAATGAAATCAATGAAAATACGTTTTTATTTTTCCACCACCCCCCCCCACCTCCACACACACACATAAAAATGCATAATTTATTAAAGACTGGAAGTACCCACGTAATGTATCGTAAAAAAAAAAAAAAAGTAGAAAAAAAAAGTCATTATTTTTGGTCATATTATCATGAAGTTTCAGGTGTTTACGTATTCACCCTCTACCACCACTACAGTAATGATTATTTTTTATGTGTTCTTAACTTCTGTGTTTTCATGGAATGTTGTTACAAGTACGTACGTCCCCGAAGTTTTTTTTTTTGCGCTAAGGGTACGTATTTTAAAGCCTTTTGTTACTCCAAAGCTCGAGAGCTCCCCGCCCTAATACTCCTAACAACAACCTTAATTGAGTATTCTTTCAGATTTTTTTTTGTTTTCCTCCTGTTTTTTGGTTGAAAGGGTAGGGGACAGGGTTGGGAATTCTATAAGATTTAGCGTTGAGGATAAGGACGGAGTTAGGGATAGGTGCGTATACGTACGGGCCCGTGGAGCGTACGTCCTTATAACAGCAGCCTTTCAAGACACGGAAATTAATACAGAAAAATATGCAGACCTCTTCAGTAACTCACAAGCTGAGAACTGCCCTCATGCACTAGGCTTAGGAACCCTTTACAAAACTTGTCCAAGTAAAGTCAAACTCGTTAACACAGTTTACCTAGCAAGTTTTCACTGCCATAAAGATTAACCATTCTTGTGTATGCAGATGTAAATTATGAATAATAAAAGTTTATTATTACAGTTCTCTGACCCTTTAAGTACCAGAGATCACCCCCGTCACTCAAACAAAAGCATACATTATTGTCGGTAGCAAAATTTTATCTGCACAACATTACTGTTCTAGTGTCTTTCGCCAAACAAGCAGCCACAATCGATCTCAAAGATACTAATGCCAAAAGTAAAAAAAAAAAGTATCTTGATAAATCGACATTAAAGTTGACTACCAAGCGAAGAAATGATTAGTACACCGTCCAGCGTCGAAGAATACATTCATCATTACCATGAACTTGTCGTAGAAGTCAAAGAATTTGTATTTTATATCATATAATATTTTATATTTATTTCATATCTATTTCTATTGTCTACGTGCATACTTTATCGACTTAGGTTCCTCAGCATGAAATTTGAGCCATCGATACTATTGAATGGTCCAAGAAGAAACTGTCTTTTTGCAAGTTGGCAAGTCAGCTAAAGCCAAACTTTTCATTAGTATTTTTTAATGAATTTGTGTGTGTGTGTGTTTGTGTGTGTGTGTGTGTGTGTGTGTGTGTGTGTGTGTGTGTGTGTGTGTGTATTTTCTACAGTAGAGATGAAAACAGAAACTAGCTGCTTAAAAATATAGTTAGCATTCAGTTTTTCCCATTCAGCGACATTGACTTAAAAGCTATTTTTGTACCAAAAAAATGCCAAAAAACAGACATTGCAAAGAGTTAACAAAATTCAATATTTTGTGCTTTCCTGAAGTCGAATGGAAAAAGAAAAATCATTCCCTCAGGCTGCAATAAGCTTACTGCTCTTGTCCACAGCATCCGCTCAGCTCCGCTTTTTTTTTACGGGCCAATGGCGTAAAACACTCTTTGCCTCTGTATACTTGTCCATAGCATCCCGTTCCGCTCCGCTCCTCACCGCTACAGAGGCAAAGAGAGTTTTTAATACGTCATTTTCCGTACAAATAGCCGAACGGATGCTGTGGACAAGAGTAGCAGACACCCAACATCTGCTCGTGTCTTAAAATTATGATATTGCACATTGCTAAACAAACGCTTAAGTACAGAAATTGTCTTAATTTTGTTCTCTTCCAAACCAGTACTGATTAGGACTTTTGCACTGTAACGGGACAGAACAAATAGACAGTACTCTTTGACAGAGAAAGGAAAGGACTCTTTAAACTCCAGGCCGGGGCAATAATTACTATGACGGTTCAATGGCTGTTTCAGACATCTGGGTCTAGAGAGGTACTGTGATACATCTAGTTCATTCTTTCGTTGCGTGGATCATTGACAGGACTTTGTCATGGGTTTGGAAAGTTGACCAGCCGGAGGCAGTTTACTATTAGTTATTTTTTTAAAAATTTTGTTTTTGGGCCCGAACATTCTTGAACGTCACACAGTATAAGAACAACTCAACTCCCCCACCCACCAAAAATAGACTATGGCTGATCAAAAATCTCCAATCCCATTACAAAGTAGCTTCTCCTTATTCTGGTAATGATTATTCTTGTCTCTCCGTCTAGTTCTTCCTCTCCCTTTCCGTTTCTGTGTGTGAGTGTGTGTGTTTGTGTCCCTGTCTGTCTGTCTGTTGTCCCTTCCTCTCACCTCTCTCAATCTGTTTCCTATTTCTTTTCCTTGGGTTTTTTTTTTTTTTTTGGTCGCTTTCCTAGTGATGCTGACCTTGAGTATCAGTAATGAGTAAAACCCTTTGTGACGCCTGCAAGCAGAGATCAGGGATAAGACCTTCTAGAAACACCAAAATCCCAACTGGCAATCGAATTTGAAAACTGTCTAACACGGTATGGCACCTCTATCACCTGTGATTTCGCTCGCAGTATACCAAATCCGCATCTTCAAAGCCTCGTACGTTCCCCAATTATTGCGATTTCGCGTTATTTACAGTCGCTTCCATCTTCCTGTATGATTACTATTGGCTTGGGTAGGAATTTTGGCAAAAACACTCCGTTCCAACGAAACGGGCCAATACCCCTATTTCTAAGACCTTTGTCGGGGTTTATAATATACTCATAGGCGCACAAAAACGTACTGAGGGCGCCGCTGCTCATAGGCGCATCTCTCCACACGTTCATCCAGCCCGCAGGCCTGCTGTTGACAGATCAGCCTGTAACGATGGCTGGGCTGCGGGCTCTGCGTCTTTTGTACTAGAGGCGCGCATCTGGCGAAATACTCTCACCACGAACATCACAACATGCGCGCTTCGTACAAATGAGCGAAAAAAATGGCATCCTCCACGCCAAACTGGCAAACGCGTCCCTGGCTCAGACACACGACACCTCCAAAGACATTCTTCTTACAAAGCAGGAAAGAAACGAATCGAAGATTTTTTTTGTGCGTGTTTTCCACAATGGTTTACAAGGGCTGGAAGTCACATCATGTTCTACACGATCCACCTCGCTTGCCTGGTAGAACTGGATTGTGTTTTTTATGGTTCTGTTCACATCTTTCAATTTGTCCTTTCTTGTATCTCCTATTTTATGTTTATTTATTTTCTTTCCGGCCAAAACTATTTTGCATTTTGGTAGCGGGTCTCCTTCATCATCATCATCTCCTGTTTTAAAAATATTATTTTCCCGAAATTTGTGCACCTGCTTTGTTTAAAGTTCCTGTTTGTTAATTTGGCCTTTAATTTTTTTGTTGTTGTTTTGTTTTGTTTGTTACTGACTGTTTCCTGTTGTCTTACATTTCTTTGTCCACGATGACATTCGCTAAGAATCGCTAAGCTGTACAGGTTTAGAACATTCAGCAGAGATTAGTGCAACTCATTCGTCCATTTGTTGTGACTCTGGCAAAATTATCTGGGCATTTACGCCTTCTGACATAATCGGTAAGTCTAGAGATCAGAATGTATTGACCTCTGCAGCCTTCCAAAAACCAGAGCCCTTCCTACAATCCTACACACTTACATGTCTATATCAGCCCAAACAAAATTCGGTCTGGAAGCCGGAATACATATATTTCAATTCATTCATTTTTTATTTTTTTTATTGATATGGAAGGTAAGAAAGAAAATGGATTGGGTAATGATATAAAAACAACAACAACAACAACGACAACAGCAACATGTAAATAAAAAAAAAACAACAACAGGAAAGGAAAGAGAAGTGAACTGATATGCATTGAACACTAACAAATCCATACAGAGTTGTGTAAATGATTTGGCGTACAACTATCAACCAGACTCATTGTCCCATGATGAATGCGCTAGGAGACCCGTGTGTCTGAAAGCTTTGGTACTTTACAATCTCTCTCTGTTTGTCGTGTTTCTAATGGAACTTTAAAGGATCGCACCGTTGTCAGTGCTGTCACCATGAAAAGATTTTTTTATTTAGTGAGAAGATGAAGGGAACAAGGGCAGACACGGCCTCTGTCATGAATGAAACTAAAGGGAGAAACTTCAGTCTAGCAAAACGGCTGGGGGCATGAAAATCTGAGGCCTGGGGAGTGGGTGTGGCAATTGTCCAGGGGCCCCAAGGTTTTAGCGTGCCCCATGCAAGCAAATTTACATTCGTTTTTGAAGTCAGAATTTGGCACAAGGAAAAAGTTGTATGCAGAAAGCCTCGGGTAAGAAATAATACCCAAACGATACAATGAAACGCAAACTAAAAGAGAAGATATAAAATGGCCGATATTTCGGCAACAGCCTGTGGTTTTTATAATAATTCGTTTTCGAAACATTGTGGGGTGGGGGTGGGCAGATGCAGCTTATTGCTTTGCCCATGGATCCATAATGGTGTTAAGACGGTCCTATGAAGCTGGTGATGTCTGATGACAAAAGCAAAAAAAAATTAATATTTTATCCCGTCCATCTGTTTTGAAATGTTACTCAGTCGTATCTACGTTGGGAGGTCAGATTCCTAAAAATCTTCATTTTCATAATTATTTCAGGGGTTTTTGTTTTTTTTGTTTTGCTTTTTGCCCTATTTTGTTGACATGAAATATTTTATGATCATGTGCAATACACGAAGCACATTTTAAAAACGTGAGGTCCTGATTTATTTTTCATGATGTACATGGAAAATAAGTGCACGGTTGAATGCTAACGACAGTTTTAAGATAACATTGAGCACATGATTGTCTGTTTTGCCAACAGCAGAATACAGGTTAAATAAATGTTATGTTGTAGAGTCCAAAATGATGATCGAAAATCCTTGTAGTGTTATTTTGACAAATTCAAACGCGGATCGCGCGTCACTTTTTATGTTATTGCTTTTCATTTCAGTGCTGCTGTTGTTATAGCTGTTTAATATTGTTGTTGTTGCTGTAATTTCATATTTTTAATCACTTTGATTTTGTTTACTTCTTTGTCTATTGGGGCCATATACCAAAAGGCTGTTCTTAGGGAACCGTGGTATTTGACATAGAAAGTTGTTATTGTCCAGTGACCACAGCTTAGTATTTTCTCAATTCGGCTTTGTAATTAGTCTCCGGTCCCCTAGCAATCAAAATACGATTTAGTAGTAGCGATTGTGATTTACTACTCTATTTTATCTGTTATCTCAAGCCTGCAGGAAAACACCAAGATCTATGACCAAGGTGTGATCGGTCCGACCCCCATCCAGCATAGGGCAGACAAGGGCTGAGACACTGGTTTCCTGGGGGTCCTCGTCCTCTGAGGATCTCCTGTAGGCTCGATCTCTTGAGATTTGCAGCCTTTCCCTCTCACAATAATATGGTGCGATTATAAAAATTGCCGCTGTAATCATGAGAGACCTGAAAAGTTGGGGTATAATTTACATAATATTACGTCACCTGCACCATGATTTCACAAAATATGCTCGATCTTATATCGTGGGGTGCCCGCGCAGAGGCCATATCGCCAGTTTTGTATTTGAAAATTTGACATGACGTATCAACAGTCTGTTACGACCTTTAAATCCTTATCAATAATTAGGTCAATTAATTCAATAATGGAATTCGCATCATGTCAAAATGTATTATTTATCAACGCGAAACAGAATACGCAAAAAAAAAAAAAAAAAAATTTAAAAAATAGAACATTTTCGAGTTACGGTGTTTGCGCAGGTACCCATTGTTATGCACACACCAAAAAATAATGTTGGCAAATCGAATTGGAATATTCATATGTAATTATGAAAGTAAATTTGACATTCACTTTGAAAAAAAACAACTCACCAATACCTCTGAAACGCCATTATTGTCATGGTGCCAATTTTTGGGAGAAATGAATGAACATAATTCTGAAGAATCTTGGGTTTCCGGCCAACATGGTCTACAGCCTTAGGGTGGTATCATACTAAACCTAGAACAGCACAGTCAGGTGCTGAAGACACGAAGTACACACCATAATTTCCCGTATTTTCTAATTAAATCCTGGAAGACTCTATCATACTAAGCTCGGTCAGACACAGACGTGTCAGCTTTTGCCACTATTTCTTGGGTGTACATTTTTCGCTGGCATCATCTGGCTGTGTCTGACCGGGTTTAGTGTGATATCACCCTTAAGCATGAGAACTTAACTCTCCTTTCATAGAAACACGGTAAAACTAGAAACGATCAAAGAGGTGTCAAAACTCTCAGTTAATTTTTCTCCAAACAATGAGAATGGCACTTTAGACAATTTAAACTTTCAAGGAACGAAATGATGGATGGACTTTGAAGAGTAAAGTAGCGTGTATTCCCACCATCATGTCAGTCATTGTTTTTGAAGTTGTTTTGTGTCTGAATAGGAAAGTGGCCGTGACCTCTTTGAGGATTCCACTTGAGCAGGGAAGACCCCAAACCAAGTATCTTAAGCTGTTCTTTGAGTATTTAATTTCTTGAGCAATAGAGTGAACATGATAAACAATAGCAATTGACTACCATTTCAGTCATCCACGAGGACCACCCAATGAAGAACGAAATGGCTATACCAAGTGGAATAACTCGAAGTGTCGCAACGTAATTGAGATCAAATAAATTTAATTTAATTACCCCCACTTCCCCTGGAGAGACACTCAGACATTACCGTGCCATGTGTTTGGGTCTTTATTTTAGGAATTTTGCTGTTCTTGGCATTTACACCTCACACTTTTTTTGTTTTTAATTTTTCTTGTTCTTGCAGTGTGTGACAAAAGAATCTATGACTTTGAAATATTACCATGACACATATATTATGTTCCAAACCACAGGTGCACCGATTAGTTGCTGATACAGCTCTTTAACATTTTAGTATGTTCTGGTATTCCGAGTATGTACTCAGGAGCATTATGAACTACTGTCTTGACAATTTCCACAGAGAAAAATCTTTCCGGCCAGCCACACCAGGGAATCTGTCAACACTGCGCTGCTGTTTTGTTCAAGCGAGACAATTTGTTTGTCGATTTTACTCCGATAGGAGAAGGGAAGGCTGGCCGTACGTACGCTGTGGCTTTTGTATTGTGTGCAGCGATGGAAGAGATAGACGCGAGACTTTTGTCTTAGCCGGGGTACACTCGGAGGTCGTATTGCCATGGTATAGGAAAATGCCGTATGTGACTAAAAACAAAATTTTTCAAGGAAAAGAAAGAACGACAACGAAAAATTGTCCTTGCGCTCTGATCCGGTTTATTCTTTCATCAGTTTCGATTTTGAGGTGACAAAATTTCAAAATAAATAGATATGTAAATAAATTAATAAAATAAATAGATAAATAAATAAATACAAGACGTATCAAATTATAACCCAGACAGAAAGACATAGATCATTTCCTCATGTAACAAAACAACAAAATCCTCCTTAGGAGTATTGTGCATCTGAGACCTCGGGACGCACCACTAAGAGTATGACAATAGAATCCTGGATTAAAATCCTCCTTAAAAGCATAGTGTCTGTGAGACTGCAGGATGTAGTGGTCGAAATAGTAAACATGCATGCCTGTTGATGAGCACGCACGGGAATAATTATTTCAACATTTTAAAACTATGGCAATGACATCATTGAGGAATAACCTGGACTTCAAGAAATATTCCTAGAAATAGAGCATTACAAACGTTTGTAACTGTGTCCTTTGGTGACTGTGAGACTGCAGGATGTAGGGGCAGAAATAGTAAACATGCATGCCTGTTGATGAGCACGCACGGGAATATTTTAACATTTTAAAACTTTGGCGAGATGGGCAATGACGTCATGAGGAATAACCTGGATTTCAAGAAATATTCCCAGAAACAGATCATTACAAACTTTTTAAGCTGCATCTGTGTCCCTTTGACGATGTACAACTGCCAAAGTGTGCATTTGCTGTATTATTATATTAAAAGATCTCCAGTTTTTCAGAAAATAGAGATGGAACAAATAAAAACTAAGGTCACTAAATAAATGTATATATATATCTTTTTAAAAAATAAAACTCATTCTCAATGGTATTACATGAAGATAGTAAGTCTCTGTCGATAAATAATTGATCCACGGACGTGAGAAAAAAAAATAGACTGTTGACTGGCGGTTTCACGTGATCTTCCAGAACTTGCGCCTTTTCCAATTTTCTAGAATGACCTTACTTAAAATTGGGGCATGGCAACACATTGCTTAATGGCGTCAGTAAAACAGATTTAAAAAACACAAGTTAATCAAATGCATACAGTGTTCCAGCAACATATTTGAGGAGTTAATAAATTGATTTCAACAGAATCTCTTGAGCATTAAAAAGAAAAAAAAATAAACATGACAAGGAATGACCAAAATCAAGGCTACTGACCGCCCATTGCGACCACCCAATGAAGAAGGAAATACCTAGAGTCAGGGAGATAACTTGAAGTGTAGCTAAATAACCGTGACCAAATACACTAAATTGTCTGGCCCCTGTGGGAGGTCACTCACAGATCAGCGTTACACTGTGTATTTATCTAGTAGCTGATGCTACAACACGCTGATACTGTAACTCTTCACTGAATGAGATTTTCAGAGTCTCAGACACCGCTGTATAATGAAAAAGCTTGACTTCCGCTGATGACGAGTCTTACATACTCGAACAGTGGCGTAGCGACAGTGAAGATGACGAAAGCAGGCCTGTGTTTTAGGTCTTTACACTTCACTTTTCACGTTTTCATGTTTCTTGTTTTTGTGGTAGGAATTAGGTATTTTTTAAAATTTTGCCCGGGCAATGGCCTTGTTCGGCCTGCTCTTCTCGACTTTCAACTGCCAAGGTATCTTTTAATGCGTGCAACGAGCACACGGACCCTGGAATCTTTCGTACCCTGATCCGAGAAGACTAGGTGCTCGAGCCTGTCTACCATAGGATCAGGGACAGATAAAACGTATTTTAACTGAATGGACTTCATGCATATCCGAAGGAAGCACTATGCCTGCGGATCCATGAAAGAATTATGTTCGGACTAGGACCAGCAACGCATCCTGTCCGTTCTGAGAGAGGCTAAGATGTACAGCTAGATTTAATAACTTTTATACTCGTTTACAAAACTTCTTCCAGGTCTATACAAAACATTTTTTTTTTGTACTTCTACCAATGTGTTAAAATTATATGAACGAATTTAATTCTATGTTAAACTTAACAGCTCTGAATACGAAATATAATTAAAGAAATTGTACCCAAGTAGACCGTGAAGGGAGTAAAGTGGCTGTCATCGTGCCGACGAGCCGTAAAAACCCAAACTCAAACTCAAACGCCCCCAAATAACTTCCAACATGCGTGCACCGACCGGGGCTCGAACCCTGTACCTTCGGCGTGAGAGCCGAGCACCTTGCCCCTGGACCAACGTGTCCCCTTTCTACGAAAGTTGACCTGCCAACTGTTCCATATTTTGAAGGACCGTCCTGGATGTAGGGGGTCGGGAATTACACGAGAAACATTATTTTCGCGCAAAAGAAATTCTTGCTAACTTGAGGATAAAGGCTATCCAGTCCAGTACAGTGCTGGACATAGAGTGCATTATAGTATAATCTATGAAGTGTTTAACAGAAATTCCGTTTTTCGCGATCTTGGTTCTTGTTTGTTCCAACTCCATATTTTACGCAACTTAGATAATTATTTGACTTTGAAACGTTTGCTGATTTTAGCATTATTTTCAGGAGTTAGAATATATCGGAACTGTGAAACAATTTGATCAGTATCACAACACATTTTAAAAAAGTCCCAAAGTGCATATTTGTTATATACACCTCTTCTACATACTAAAAAATCTCCAGCTTTTCAGAAAATGGAGACAGAACAAACAAGAACTAAAGTCTCGATTGGTGTTCTTTTTTATTCTCATTTCTATGATTACTATATTTATTTATTAAATTATCACCATCATTATTATGTAAGATGATAAACGAGGATGGAACTGAAAATTAAGAGTTTGGAATACGTAAAAATGTTGGGAGCAGTCTTTACAATTCAACCTGGTCTAAATATAAACTAACGGGCTAAGATGCTTGTTGCGCTGCCTTTCATTAATGCAATGGACAGGCATTAGTGGAGTCGGGGACCTTCAGCGATTTATCCCGTTGTCCCTGCAATCTGTGGCCTCTCGTAGGGATAAGAATGTTCGCTTAAGTGGCCCATAGACGCCAGTTTGAGTATTTTTATGTCTTTTTATTTTTTTTTGAGGAGGTTCGATGTTCTGGGTATTTACAAGCCATTTTCCTTGTTTTTTATACCTCTGGTTCTTGTTTCTGTGTGTTTTTATGGTAGGGATTAATTTTTTTTTAGAATTTTACCCTGGCAGCAGCCTTGTTCGGTCTGCTCTTCGAGCTTTTCGACTTCTGCTAAGGTATTTTTCTCACGCACGCAACGTACGCGTTCATCCTGGTACGACAACAGTTTTCATATAAAGGGAAACTACCTGGCTTTTACAAGTAGTGCTATGAATTTACGCAATTATTTCCCCTGCTACGTGTTTGCCTTCAAGTTTTGAGTCCCAGTTTTGGGTTTAACAGCGGGTCGATAAGACAACTATCAGCTACTTCGAGCCTTTCACGTTTCTTTCATTATCTTACTTTGGGTTAGTTTTCAGCCTTCAGGTTCCAATAAATAAGATCAAATAAAAGTAAAATTATAAATCTAGCTGGGAGACGCCCGTACTGTAAAAAAACTCTGAAAACAGTTTAAAAAAAAATAAAAAAATTTTGGTGTAATATGGATTAAGGAAAAGTACAGTACTATTTCAAAGGTTTATTCATGTAACTAAAGAAATAATGACAAGGACAGAGTTAAACATTTCAAGTTAAACCTTCTTCTCTTCTAGTGTAAAATCAAGCTCTTTGCACTTCTGCGGTTTCGTGAAAGAATGTTGTTACTATATTTATACATGTACCTACGTCCCCGAAGTTTTTTTCCGCTAGGGGTACGTATTTAAAAGCCTTTTATGACTCCAGAGCCAAAGAGATCCTCCCGAAATGCTCCTAACAACAGCCTTAATTAAATATCCTTCCAGACTTTTCTTTTTGTGTTCTTCATGTTTTTCTTTGGGGGGAGGGGGATGGGGGGTGGTGAAAGGGTTGTGGGGGGGAGGGGGGAGCAGGGTTGGGGTTTCGATACGATTTAGGGCTGAGGATAAGGACGGGGTACGTATACGCACAAACGCTTGGGGTGCGTACGTACTTATAACAACAGCCTTCATGAAAGGATCAGGGATTTTTAAATGTGTACATAGAGCATGAATGGGCATGACAGTACACAGTTTTGTAAATGCCAACTGAAAAACATACAACAGAAATCCCCCATAAAAGTTTTCTATTTTAGTCTTTATTCATAGTCTTTTGCCTTCTTTCTCTTTCTTCCTCTCTCTCTCTCTCTCACACACACACATACATTTTCCATTCCTCTCTGTCTAGAGCTATCTATCTATTTATCTATCTATCTATCTATTTACCTATCTATCTATCTATTTATCTATGTTTTTATCTATATCTATCTATCTATCTATCTATCTATCTATCTATCTATCTATCTATCTATCTATCTATCTATCTATCTATCTATCTATCTATCTATCTATCTACCTATCTATCTACCTATCTATCTATCTATCTATCTACCTATCTATCTATCTATCTATCTATCTATCTATCTATCTATCTATCTATCTATCTATCTATCTATCTATCTATCTATCTATCTATCTATCTATCTATCTATCTATCTATCTATCTATCTATCTATCTATCTATCTGTCTGTCTGTCTGTCCTTCCGTCGGTCTGTCCAGCCATCCAGTCATCCATCCATCCATCCATCCATCTATCGATCTATCAAGCTATAAAATCTATCTGTCCATAATCTACCTACAATCTATTTATCTTTCTGGCCTTCTTTCTTTCTTCCTTCCTTTCTATCCATATATCCCACCCACACTACTAATCTCACGACTCTTAGTTATTTTTACTATTCCCGAATGTTCTAGTTGATGCAATTAAAAAAAACAACCCACAGCCACACACCCACCTTCAGTGTACTACCGTATACCCAGCTCTTCGCTGAAGAGGATGTTGATTGAATCACCAAGGTTCCGTGTCAACAAACTTCAGCATAATGGTGACGTGGACAAATTCAAATGGCCATGTAGCGTTAGGTGATAAAACCTGGTCTGCCTTTCAAATTACACGTAGGTGGACTTACTGACTGTTATTTTTATTAAGTGGGCTGTGACAGGCAGGAACTACTGGAAAGCTGGACTGAAAGGGGTGAAAACGACGTAATCCAATATTTATGCATTACAATAAACTTCACGACAAATCATACACTGGTCGTATCGCAAAGTAATTAGCGACGCACTGTCAAATTTTTTTTACAGGCCTATCTATGAAGTAGTAAGAGAAATAAATATAATTATGTACATTGTGTGCGGCTGTACAAGGTTTACAAGCTTTTTCGTTTCTTTTTTTTTTAAGCTTGCAACAGATTTTTAGATATCAAAAGTGCACACCCATGAATTGGTGACAGTGACGCAACCCGGTACCACTTGCTAATGAGTCGAGCGTTCGTCACTTTGTCTCATGACCCCGCCACTGACAGTGAAGTCACTTTAATCATTGTAGGTTGTGTCACTGGGGTTATGCATACCATAGTCATCATCATATTATAAAGGAAATAAGGCCACTAATGTAATCATAAAAGGCTTTTTAATTGAATTCTACAAAGTATCATACTACACATAGCAGTACGAGAGCATGTGGGGATACCTCAAAGATGTTAAAATAGTATTAATACTATTTTAAGATCTTTGGGATACCTTAAACACAGTGGCTACGTTTACGGCAGCCGGTGAACACAACTCACCATTTTTCTTTATTCGGCTTTACTGCCGTTCGTACAGCAGCGCTTCCTTTCTTTGTTTTTTTCTATTGGGTTATGGGGGTAATCTGCCGTAAACGTAGCCACTGCCTACTTTAAAAGGTCTTAAAATCTTAAAATACTTTCGTTGATTTCGACTCATAACTGAGCTGAACAGAAGAAAATGTTCCGACATTTTGAACCGTTGGGGAAAAAAAAGGGGGGACTCATTTTCTTCTAGTAGAATTAAAAAGTATGACAGGAAATTTCGTTCTACACCTCAGTTTAAACATTGGTGATCGAAATTCAACTTTACAAATGTACATCTGTGTATTCCCTGAGTCAGCGGGCCAACTGATGGTGATAATCATAGTATTAGTAACACTAATGACAATGAGTAATAAAGTACGTTTATAAAGCGCTTTCCCTGATGTCTGAAGGCCCTTAATAGGAAGAAAAAATAAAAGAAGAAAAAAAAAATAGCCTGTTTATCCCCCCCCCCCCCCCCGCCCTCTTTTTTTAGGCTGGGTGCGGGGGGGGGGGGTATTTATTTGTTTCTGTTCCTTTAAATCAAGTTTAAACACGGACATATTCACGAGTGTGTGTATGTGTGTTGGGGTGCTGATTTTTTGGGGGGGGGGGGGAGGAGGGAGAGTAACTACCTCCTGAAGGGTTTGTAGTCAGGCTGTCTCTGTCCTCTAGTCTGTCTGTTCGTCTAACAAAGCTGTGTGTGTGGGTGTGTGGGTTGTTGTTGTTTTGTGAATTTTTGTTCCTTTTCATATTTCACCTACAGGTAACTACTGATAATGAGGTAACTTGAGAGGGTATTTGACCACCTTTCCAGGACGATCAGTATGATGCAATTGCCCCCACTAAGAAAGAAGTGCTGACTGAATAATTAACTAAGTCTGTTGTTAGGAGTATTTCGGGGGGAGCTCTCTAGCTGTGGAGTCAAAAAAGGCTTTGAAATACGCACCCCTAGAGCAAAAATCTTGGGGGACATACGTACTTGTAACAACATTTTTGTTGTATAATAATTTATAAGTAATGCTTTATCCAAAGCAATTGTCTCCTGACCAGGTATTTATGACTTTGTGCTTCGGTTGGTAGTCCCAAGAAGTTGACGGCAAAGTTTAATGTTCAATAGATTTTATTTATAAACATTACATTGTTCTGTTTTAGTTTCGGATTTAGACCACAGAAGATGTTAATGGAAGTATAGCTATCAAACCAAATTTCCCCCTCTCTTTCTCTGTCTCTCCCCCTTCTCTCTCTCTCTCTCTCTCTTTCTCTTTCTTTCTCGCTCTCTCTTTCTCACACCGTCGGTTTTCTTTCCTTTCTTTCTCGCTCTCTCTTTCTCTCTTTGTGTCTCACTCTCTCTGTTTCTCTTTGTCTCTATGTCTCTCCCTCCCGCACTCTCTCTTTCTCTCACGCTCGGTTTTCTTTCTTTATCTCTTTCTTTCTTTTTTTCTCTACTTCTCTCTCTTTTTCTCTCTCCCCACTCTCTCTCTCTCTCTCTCTCTCTCTTTCGATCTCTCTCTTTCTCGCTCTCCTTCTTCCCCCTTCTTTCTTTCTCTCTTTCCGAGCAACATAAAAATCCCCAGATTACCAAAAATACCCAAACCATCACTAACAACAACGGTAACAACGACGGCAAAGACATTATCAACCACAGCAACATTTAGAATCAGTATCAAGGCAGAGATGTGTTTAGCTCTTTATCTTAGGAGATTCCGCTGCCACTGGCATTTACACCTCACTTTACTTGTTTTTATTATTCTTGTTTTTGCTTCTGTGTGTTTTTAGTGGCATGGATTAGTTTTTTATTTTATTTTAGAAATTTGCCCAGGCAACGGCCTTGTTCGGCCTGCTCTTCTCGACTTTCAACTGCCAAGGTATCTTTAACGGGCTCACGGACCCCTCCAGTTTTTTGTCCTTATCAGAGAAGACTAGGTGCTCGATCCTACCTACCACAGGATCAGGGACAGGAATTCCCCCTCCTCCCCCACCCCCAAATTCCAACGTGAGTGTACCGACCGGATATCGAACCCGGTACCTTCGGCATGCGAGGCGAGCACCTTGCCTCTAGACCATCTTGTCCTCAGACAACACAGACAGCAGTCTAAAATTTCAGCATATTCAGTGAAATAATGATAGCCATTTTACATACCTATTCGAGTATTCTTTTCTGTGACTGTTTCAAGAGCCTGGAGAAATATTATGAAAACCGCCGAAATCTGAGAGATCGCTGCAAGTCTTGAAGCAAAGTCAGAATATCGCTGGACCTATCATGAAACCACGTAAGTGCGAAAAGCCCAATCTTACACTGAGCGGAAAAAAGAGGAATGCTTTACTTGTAATGCGTTCATTATCTTAAATACACCTTTTAGTTAAATGAATAAACATTTGAAATAGTGTGCTCTCTCTTAATCAAATATACAAAACAAAATTCCATTGGGAATTCGGAGACTATTTGGCAAAAATAGAATTGTCATCTGCATCAACTAAGACACTTGCGCGGTTTGATGATAGGGCCAGAGATATAAAGCAAACAAGAAAAAGTTGCATGTAGTCAAGCTTTGTGTGAGAAGTAATACAGAAATGATACAATAAAACGCAGAGAAAAAAGGAAGACAAATCAAGCTTTCGATCTTCATCAGGAAAAAAAAAATGTAACAGGACAGAAATTTGAACTAATAAAAAATCTGTAGAATGTTCTAGAGCAACTCGGTAAAATATCGTAATTCGTATTTTACAAATTTTTCAGACGAAGTAAAAAGTTGAATAACTTTCCGTATCAGACTTAATAGTTACCATATTAAAACAAAACAAAACAAACAAACAAAAGAGTTATTGGACGTTCAGTTTTCAGAATTTAACCCCCCAACATTACCACAAACCCTGCGGGCTGCCAAGGGTTACATGCATGGGAAATATCTCAAGTTTTGATATAAGTCGAGTTACGATATTTATGTGCTGCTCATGTTTCATCTTCGGTTCAGCTACATTGCAGAATATGTTGTACGAACATGGGCTTTCAAAGTGATTTTCTCCCTCTCTCTCTCAATTGCTCTCTTTCTCTCTTTCGTTCTCTCTCTCTTTCTCTTATTCTCGATCTTTCTGTTTGTCTCTTTCTGTCATGCGGAGCTCGATTTACATTCATGATGACGAATCAGCATTACCGTCACAAGCTTAAAACACTTTATATCAGAGCTTTATTTCCGTAACTGAGACTTCCAACATTTCCCCTTGAAAAACCCATGGCTAAACACACAAGTAAACAAATAATTATATTTGTCACATTAATATTACAAATAAACAATTAAGCCGATCATAATTGCACAGTCATATAGGGAACTGATTCATTTGTCATCCCTGGACAGCCTAGCTTAGTAACCATTAGGATGTGGTAAATCCTTGATGTATTCTGTTTATTTTCAGGAAATTGGTAAATGTCACCAATCAGAATCTCCGACAAGGAACGTAAACATCGAACCATTTTATGACATCACCCAGTGCAATGTAAACAATTCGAGGGCAGTATGTTAAACTGTCGTATCTTGCATTTTACAAAATTTTCAGGGGAAAGCAAAAAGAACTTTATTTATCAGACTTAGTAGTTAGATAATTTATTTAAAAAAAAAAAAAAGAAAAAGTTATTTAATTCTTAGTTTCAGGTATATAACCCTAAATTTAGAATACAATCTGCCGGCTGTCATGGGCTACAAGCAAGCCAAATATCCCACTATTTTTTTAATTTTTTTTATGAAAGTGGAGTTACGCTAGTTTATCACACGGCCATGAAACGGAGAGATAATTTTCTTCATTAGAGAAGTTCAAAACAGAGATAAAACCAGTCCTGTATCGGAAATATCTACTGACAGATTGATAATGTGTCCCTTAAGCCTTGTATGGTTTGTACGGTGAGAAAGTATATTTTTGTAAGAACATAAAGGAGGGAGAGAGAGAGAGAGAGAGAGAGAGAGGAAGGAGAGAGGGGGAAGAAAGAGAGGGAGAGAGAGAGACAGAGAGAGAGACAAGGCGAGAGAGAGAGAGTGAATTAGATAGAAAGAGAGGGAGAGAGAGAGAGTGAAACAGAGAGAGAGAGAGAGAGAGAGAGAAGAGAGAGAGAGAGAGTGTGTATGTGTGTGTGTGTGTGTGTGAGAGAGAGAGAGAGAGAAGAGAGTGTATGTGTGTGTGTGGGAGAGAGAGAGAGAATTCTTACGATTTCATTGCATTAGGTCCACTTTGTGGAGACAGGCGCTGTATAACGGCTCTCTATTATGATTTATCATTAAACAATAAGGTCTGTTAACATTGTGAAGCTGTAGATTTGGTCACCATCCACATCAACCAAACTAGAACAAAAAACACTAGACAAACTGCGCATCAAACATACCAAACGTGTCAAAGTTCGCATTATCAAACCCGGTAACACATTTTGAAGAACAAAGCATTGTCATTGCTCATTCACGCGTACCTCTTTTCTAGCCAGGAATTTCATTCGTATTTTACAAAAAAAAATAAAAAATGGGGTGAAAACTTTTCTCACGTTTACCCATAAAAAAAAAACACCTTTAAACCATGTTTTTATATGTACGGAAACGGAAACGGCAATGGAAGGGCCAAAAATCCGTCAAGTAGTTAAAAAGAAAGAGTGTTTTCATGAGTGCGGAAACGGCATTCTCGTACAAATGAAAATATTCTTTCTATTTTCACTCCTCGAAGAGTTTTTGACGTTTCCGTTTTCCGTTTCCATTTCCGCTCACATGATAACCCAGCTTTAGTGTGTTTTGTGACGGTGAACGGATTTGGTAATTTTTCCAAACATTCTGTTGACCACTGCTAGACAGGGGGAGGTTGAACCAGAATCTTGGAGTTGGATCAATAATTAGTACTTTTTGGCCAATTTACAGGCCTCTGAACACGCATATGCACAAGAAAAGGCTATCTCATCACAGCGTATTCGGCAGGAGCTTTAATTAATTGGGGATTTGAGTCTGGGGAGGGAAAGCTTTCATCAGTGGCTTTAACATTCAAATTGCATGAGAAAGATCCCCAATTTTAATAAGCTTACTAAAAAACAAATACCTGTCGGCCTATTATTTTTCTTTCGGTTTAGCTTTATGCAGAACAGGAAATTAGGAAGGTGGGAGAGAGTCAGCAGGTATGAATTTACCTTTCTGTTATAATCACTGGAGTGCTGAAATTATATACCCGTCTAACAATGAGAACAACAGAGTCCATTGACTGGCTGGTTTGGTGTGTAAAACCTGGGCCATTTAGACCTAGTACCTGTGCACTTGAACATTACTTGGCCGGTTTTTGTTTGTTTGTTTGTTTGTTTGTTTGTTTGACAATCATAGTATAGTTTATCTTGAGTTTGTAATCCACTGTCTCTCTAATTCGTTGTCCCCTTCCTCCAAGCTACATCTGTGTCCAAAACATCCCGATTTAATATTCATGTGTTTCACACCTTCTCCCCCTCCCCCCCCCCCTCTTTGTGTCTTCTGTTTATTCCTATCAGTTGCGCCTATCGGAGACAGCATGATATTGCTGTGCTCTCCCCCGAAAAAGGGGGGGGGGGATCACATGTCTAATGAAAATACCCCCCTCCGCCTCCCAGCCATGTCATGACCCGTCACGAGTCAGGCATGTGAGCGCTATTTCGGGGCCGCGAGTGATTCTTAGTCGTGAGCGCGAGCAGCAATTGTCCATGACCGATTATTATCCTGCGCATTGACTGATTGATTGTGTGATTGATTGCTCTGATCTGTCTCTGCCTTCAGAGATAAGCCATCACCGCAAGTGTCTGTCTCCCATTTTTACGGGCAAAACTGATTCATCGTATTACTGATCGGTCAGCGAGATCTTTCGGATGCACGACAAGACACACAATGAAAGAGACAGCGGACAACAGGATTGGCCGTGCTATTTTAAGGTGCTGAATAAACGGTCACTTTGCCTAGATTTAGACAGTCTGAGTTGCCAGATTTCACAAATTAAACCTGAAGTAACAGACACCGACACAACTGTGTCTCCGACAACTGCTCAGACCCGAACAAATTCGCTGAATATCGCTGGTCTCAGAAATTACCTCAAAATAGACTTAGACAGCAGGACCCGAGACATGGGGGGGGGGGGGGGTCGAGAGGAATCAGTTCGTCATATTCTGTCCATCGATTTGCTCACGTACCGTCGATGTCAGCAATGCAACAGTTCGCACCACACCCCATTCATAATTGAATGAAAAAGAGTAGTACCCGAGACACAGAATACCGAGACGGACCATTCATTCTTTCTCTATATTATTATATCCACAACTTGCTCGCGTATATACACGGTGAGTACTACTCGCACAGCTCTGTGGTATTAGATCTAGTCTTTTTCGTTCAATTATGAAGGGGCGTGGTGTGAATTGTTGCATTGTTGACATGGATGATACGCGCACAAGTCGACGGGCGGAATTTGGCGAATTGAACCGTCTCGGAATCCTGTGTCTCGGGTAGTACTCACTACACTATTTATACCCGAGCAATTTGTGGACATGGTGGGAGAAGGAAAGACTCGTCTAGTTGTCCTGTGTCTCGGGTGGGACTGGTCAGCACTGCAAAACGTGATGTCAGATTAAGAACGGCCAGCGACATATCGAGGGTCGCTTGGTAAAAGATCGTATCTTGGTTTTTTACAACTTTATCAAACTTACTAGTTAGGATGTTTTTAAAAACACATTATTTAATCCTTAGTCTTCAGAATTTAACATCCAAATTATAACATAAACTGCGGGACATCAAAGGTTACGAATATACCAAATATCTCAATTTTTCGTAAAAACCTCGAGCCACGATAGTTCACTATGCAGCTCTCGATACTAGCCCCAAATAAAGTAATTCATACATCCGTTAACTGTTCCAAGGATGGCTGATAAATGAGTCCATGACCAAATATAGGCCGGATGATGTCCTGGTTAAATAGGAGACTTATAGCTTCGTGAGAGTTCCGGCTTCACCCGGGACAAAATGATGTTTCCGAGCTGATACAGATCGGCCTCTATCTCCTTGGGTGTGTTATCGCGGTCAGCATTCCTTTCTTAATGGGGACAATTGCATCACGCCTAAACGTCCTGGAAAGGCGGACAAAAATACCTTCTCAAGTTACCCCTTTTATCAGTAGTTACCTGTAGGTGTGAAATATGGACATGAACAAAAATTCACAAAACAACAGCAAACACACACACACACACACACACACACACACACACACACACACACACACACACACACACACACACACACACACACACACACACACACACACACACACACACACACACACACACACACACACACACACACACACACACACGCACGCACGCACGCACGACACACACACACACACACACATTTATACACACACACAATTCTGTTAGATAAACAGACAGTCTAGAGGACAGAGACAGCCTGACAGCAAACTCTTCAGGAGGTATTTACTCCCCCCCCCCCCCCCCCCCCCCCCCCAAACTAGCATCCCTACACACACACGCACTCGTGAATATATCTGTGTTTAAACTTGATTTAAAGGAACAGAAACAAATAGATCCCCCCCCGCCCCCCCCCACCCCCCAAAAAAAGAGGGGGGGGGGAGAATATACATGCTATTTTATTTTGTTGTTCTCCATGTAAAGGGCCGTTAGCCGCCAGGAAAAGTGCGCTTGTATAAATCTACTTTATTGTCATTATTATTATTATTATTATTATTATTATTATCATCATCAGTTCGCCGGTTGTCTCGGAGAATACACAGATGTAAATTTTTTAAAAATAAAGTTGAGTTTCGATCACCAGTGTGTAAATTGAGGCGCAGAACGAAATTTCCTGTCATACTTTTTAATTCTACAAGAAGAAAATGCGTCCCTTTTTTTTAACGGCTCAAAATGCCAGAACACTTTCTTCTGTTCAGCTCAGTTGTGGCTCGCAATCGACGAACGTATTTTAAGATCCTTTAAAATATGCCCGCGTACACTTGTACGTCTTTCTTTGTGTAGTATGATATTTGTAGGATTCAATTAAAAAGCCTTTTACATGATTGTATGATTAAATTAGTGGCTTTACTTCCTTTTTCATATGATGATGACTATGGTATGGACAACCCCAGTAACATAGCTTACAATGATTAAAGTGAGCTGACTGCGGCTGGCGGGGTCATAAGACAAAGTGACGAACGCTCGACTCATCAGCAAGTGGTACCGGGTTGAGGCGCTGTCACCAATTCATCGGTGTATAATTATACTTTTGTGTTCCACGACCCCATTTTGCTGAAGTTTGTTGACACGGAAGCTTGGTGATTCAATCAAGATGCCCTTTTGTTGGAGGGCTGGTAGTACACTGAAGGTGGGCGTGTGGCTGAGGGTTTTTTTGGTTGTTTTATTTTTTATCTATTGCATCAACTAGAGCATTCGGGAATACTAAAAATAACTAAGAGTCGTGAGATTGTTAGTGTTAGTGGAGTAGATGGATAGAAAGGAAGGAAGAAAGAAAGAAGGATAGAAAGATAGATAGATAATTTATAGGTGGATAGATTATGGACAGATAGATTCTATAGACTGATAGATAGATAGATGGATGGGTGGATGGATAGATGGATGGATGGATGACTGGATGGCTGGACAGACCGACAGAAGGATAGACAGACACACAGACATAGATAGATAGATAGATAGATAGATAGATAGATAGATAGATAGATAGATAGATAGATAGACAGACAGATAGATAGACAGACAGACAGACAGACAGATAGATAGATAGATAGATAGATAGATAGATAGATAGATAGATAGATAGATAGATAGATAGATAGATAGATAGATAGATAGATAGATAGATAAATAAGAACTGAAAATGTGTGTGTGAGAGAGAGAGAAAGAGAGAGAGAAGATAAAGAGAGAGAGAGAGAGAGAGGAAGAGAGAGAGAAAGAAGGCGAAAGATGGAGAGAGAGATACAGAGGAATGGATGAGAACCATTGCAAATATTTGAAACAGTAGACAAATACAGCCAGACAAAAAATCTCTCTCACTGCTTCCGTACCGCCTCTCCCAACCCCATGTATACTTCTACTTAAAACTGCCCCCCCCCCCCTCGGCTCCCTCTGCCCCCAACCTACATCATCGTTTTGAGATCATCTTCAACCGCAACGTGATTCCCTTCCTCTTTCCATTCATGAATTCACACAGAAAAATAGGTGTAAGTTTTCGGCATCACGAAATACGATACGAGGGTCTATGTGAAACAGATGCCACACCCTCCAGTGGGAAAGTGTCAGTCTACATTTAGCATCAGGTGTCACGTTATGGCTCTCCGTCGTGTCATATTTAAGCTTTTTCCAGGTCTTAAAGGGGAAATAAACACTCATGACATTTGATCTTGCAGATTACCTTCCCTTTCGGCTCATCAAACGAGGCCCATTCTTACCAATGCCAAGTCCTGACCGAGGACACGTTAAGGGTCATTTCGGTATCGAGAGTGGTCCGAAAATGTCTCCTAATGACGTCATACACGGCAAGGGTGTCAATTGGATGTCCGTGGACTGCACGATCGAAGTGGCGCGAGGAGACAAGGACACCGAGGTGAATCTCGTGACCGACAAGTCATTCATTCATTCATTAATCGGGTGATCATATGACCACTGCGGAAATCACTGACTATGTGACTGTGGGTGTAGTTGGGCGCTTTGCGTGTTGTGATTTTGTTCTCTTTTCCAATGCAGAAGCTATCTTTGTAACCAAATTAGCATAAGATCAAAACAGAGTTAAAATCAGTTCTGGATAAGAAATATGATATACTGACTGATCGTGCCCCTCCCGCCCCCTCCTTTCCAAGCTGTATGCTTTTACATCATGAAAGTACATGCATATTTATTTGTAAGTACGTGACCTCAGGTCAGGTCAGAAACATCTGCTACTGGTAACATGTAATCCAGTTCAACCTGTTCCATGAACTGGTACGCTAGCATGGTATCAGTGGGCGTGCACCTGTCGGTGCAAACGGCCAGGGCGGAGGAGGTTTCATCTAACCCAACGGCCACATGCTAGGGCACAATGTGACCCTCAGTATTTGAGTCCTTCATATTGGCCCCCGGTAGCGGTGTGGTCATAGGCTTGTTTGCCTAAATCACAGACGAAGAATTGAGCAAACTTCCCGGACGCAGCTTCGAAGCTGGCGGCAGCAGGCCAGTGGTTGATTGATAGGGCAGATGGCAATATACCGTCACTCTGGCCTGGATATCGTGACACAGAGCATCCACCAGTATTGGTGTTCTTTGGTTTGGGTCTTTCACCCTAGTCAGTTGGGACTGCGAGGCTGTGGAGTAGCCTACAGGCAGCCGGTCAGGTAATATGACTGTCCCTCTGGCATCCTCCTGCACCTGGATACATTTCCAGTCGTCTTGACCTTGTCTTGCCACTTGGATAAGTTGTGTCCAGGCGAGAGAGTGAGTCTGATGTTTGCGCAGCTCTTTTTCACTAAAAACAAACTCTTTGCGCCATTCTTAACACTCACCTCGTCTTCTTTCATCTTTGCATTCGTCTTCTTTCCTCTCAAAATTCCAACGGCGATGGGCGAGTGCGGTGGCAGCAGGTTTGGATAGACTGGAAGCTGTTAGCACAGACCTACACGTTGGTGGCTGTGGGCTATGGTCGCTTCATCGTCGATTGAAGTGGAGGCGTGGGGAGGCAGCACCCACAGTAGCTGAGCAGCCTTATTTAAGGATAGCACTGCTCACCTCAACTGAGGAAGGGGCTAGAAAAGGTGCCCTAAAGAAAGCCCACTTCACATCACCCTGACTGGTATACTGCGACCAGTGGGGATCCCTTTTTGCGGTCGAAACAAAAAGAAATTCAGCTTACTCAGGCTAGGAGCCTGGAATATACGCACACTACAGGACAACTCAAACAACCCGGAAAGACGCACTGCACTTATTGCCATTGAGCTCAACAGGTACAACCTGGACATAGTGGCACTCAGTGAGACCAGACTCCCTGATAGTGGCCAACTCAAAGAGCTCAGTGGTGGATACACCTTCTTCTGGAAAGGCAAGGGTGCAGTCGAACCGAGACAGCATGGTGTTGGGTTTGCAATTAAAAATGACCTTGTCAGAAACTTGCAGTCCATGCCAATTGAAATAAATGACAGGCTAATGACACTCAGGATCCCAGTTGGGAAAAGCCAGTCAGCCACCCTCATTAGCGCATATGCGCCCACCATGACAAACCCAGATGAAGCCAAAGACAAGTTCTATTCTGATCTAGAATCTGTCATATGCTCTGTCCCGGCAGCTGATAAGCTGATTCTCTTGGGGGACTTCAATGCTAGGGTTGGCTCAGAAATCTCAGCGTGGCCAAATGTTTTGGGCCCTCATGGAGTTGGTTCATGCAATAACAATGGGTTGCGCTTACTTACTTTGTGCGCTGAATTTGGCCTGTTCATTACCAACACAAATTTTAGTCTCCCCGTGAGAAACAGAACGTCATGGATGCATCCCCGCTCAAAGCATTGGCATCTCATAGACTATGTCATTGTGAGGAAGACTGACAGAAAGGATGTCCTTGTACAAAGGCGATGTGTGGTGCCGAGTGTGGAACTGACCACAGACTCATTGTTTGCAAGCTCAGACTAACATTGAGGCGCAATAGACGCCCTCAAGGGAAAGCGCCACCTAAACGCCTAAATGTTTCAAAACTCTGCTTAGCTGAGAAACAGAGCGAGCTCTCCTCAGAACTCTCCTCAAAATTGGATTGCGTGACTTTTGACCCTGAGAACATTGAACAGAGCTGGACTGACCTAAATACGACTGTACACTCTTGCGCCAGCAGCACAGTTGGTTTTCCTGTCCGCAAGCACCAGGACTGGTTCAATGATAATGATAATGAAATCAAAGTGCTCATCAAAGAAAAAAATAGTCTCATCTAAGCTCACTGCAGTGACCCCTCTTCCACAGCAAAAGCTGATGCACTGCGTGCATGTAAGGGTGTACTCCAGAAGAAGCTGAGGAAAATGAAAAATGACTGGCTAGAAGAGCGAGTAAGAGAAACTCAGAAATATGCCGACACAAACAACACTAGAAAGTTCTTTGAGAGCCTCCGAGCTGTGTTTGGACCATCCCGCTCTGGCACTACGCCACTTCTTGCGTCAGATGGTTCAACACGCATTGTTGAATTGAATGCCATAATTCAGCGTTGGGCAGAACATTTCGGAGGTGTGCTAAATCGGCCATCAAATATAAATACTGAGTCCATTTACCGCCTCCCTCAGACTCCTATTAATGCAGCTCTTGCCAAGCCAT
This sequence comes from Onchidella celtica, assembly GCA_963931925.1. Classification (NCBI taxonomy): domain Eukaryota; kingdom Metazoa; phylum Mollusca; class Gastropoda; order Systellommatophora; family Onchidiidae; genus Onchidella; species Onchidella celtica. The sequence goes on along the minus strand of OZ007576.1, from coordinate 19,072,894 downwards.
TCACATCAAATGAGACCCGGACTGCCACAAATCAGATGTCCTTTAACAAATCACCAGGCGTGGATTCAATTCCTGCTGAGGTGTATGCCTTCGGTGGAGAAAAGCTTATTGAAAGGTTGACCGAGTTGTTCAATCATATGTTGAAAGCAGGGAAGCTGCCACAGGACTTCAAAGATGCTTCAATCATCCATCTGTACAAAAACAAAGGGGACAGCCAAGTCTGTGACAACCATCGGGGAATCTCTCTACTTTCAATTGCTGGCAAAATATTGGCAAGAATGCTTCTGAATCGCCTTCTTGATCACCTCTCGTCAAATGACTTGCTTCCCGAGAGCCAATGTGGCTTTCGTAAAGAGAGGGGAACGGCGGATATGATCTTTGCTGCCAGACAGATTCAGGAAAAATGCATGGAACAAAATAAAGCGCTGTACATCACATTTGTTGACCTCACAAAAGCATTTGACACAGTGTGTCGTGAAGGCCTCTGGAAAATCTTGGCGAAGTTTGGGTGTCCACCCGAATTCATCACAATAGTGCGCCAGTTTCATGATGGCATGCAAGCTGCAGTCAAAAGTAACGGCAGTGTTTCAGAGCCCTTTGCTGTCACAAATGGGGTAAAACAGGGTTGTGTCTTAGCCCCAACTCTGTTCAGCATCATGTTCTCTGCAATGCTACAAGAAGCCTTTAGCTCTCCTCCTCAAGGGGTAAGCATCAAGTACCGAACTGATGGCAGTCTATTCAACCTCAGGAGACTTCAGGCAAAAACCAAAACCAAAAGTACTCAAGTCTGTGACCTACTATTTGCTGATGATTGTGCACTTCTGGCACACGATGAGGATAGCATGCAAAACTGTGTTGATAAGTTCTCTAGTGCCTGTGACAACTTTGGCCTCACAATAAGCACAAAGAAGACGGAAGTGCTCCATCAGCCTACTCCAGACGACAAGTATCCTGTGACCCCAAATATCAAAGTCCATGACAGTCTTCTGAAGGTGTCGGAGAACTTCACCTATCTTGGCAGTACACTGTCTTCCACGGCTCGTATTGATACTGAAATTCCCTCAAGAATCAGCAAAGCCAGCTCTGCATTTGGCAGGCTTCGAAAGAGAGTGTGGGATGTTGCCGGCATTCGCACAGACACTAAGCTGAAAGTGTACAATGCTGTGGTCCTTCCCACCCTACTCTATGGGGCTGAAACCTGGACAGTGTACCAATCGCATGCCAGAAAACTAAATCACTTTCATCTGGCCTGCCTTAGAAAGATCCTAAGGATCAAATGGCAGGATAAAATTCCAGACACTGAGGTCCTCAATCGTGCCAAGGAATTGAGCATCTTCTGCCACCTGAAAAAATTCAGCTACGTTGGACAGGACATGTTGTCAGAATGCCCGACTCCAGACTCCCTAAGCAAATCTTCTTCTCTGAGTTCTCCAATGGAACGAGGAATGTTGGGGCCCCAAAGAGACGTTACAAAGACACTCTCAAGCAATCACTGAAGGCCTTTGCCATTGATGTGAGTGAGTGGGAAAAGCTCTCGCTTGATCGAGCAAATTGGAGGGCGGCCCTTACCAGAGGTAGCAAAGCATGGGAAGCTGACAGAGTCCAGCAGGCTATCAAAAAAAGAGAACGGCACAAGAAAAGGCCCAGTGGTACTGAACCAACGGAGCACTCTTGTCACTTATGCGGAAGGGTCTTCAGGGCAAAAATAGGACTTATCAGTCACATGAGAAGTCATAAGTCATGAAAGAACAGTCTTTCCATTCTGTCCTCTGTGTCCTTTACTTCTCTTTATTGTCCATGTGTTGAAATTCTCAACAATTTCTGTTCTTTATTCCTCTGGTGTTGTTAAGGTCATCATCATACCTGATGGACGAACTATTACGTGAGAAAGAGAGAGAGACAGAGAGAGAGAGAGACAGAGAGAGAGAAAGAGATAGAGAAAGGGAGAGAGACAGAGAGAGAGAACGAGAGAGAGGGAGACACACAGATAGAGAGAGAAAGAGAGTGGCATGGAGAGGGAGAAAGAGAGAGAGACAGAGAGAGAGACAGAAAGAGAGAGACACAGAGAGAGAGACAGAAAGAGAGAGACAGAGAGAGAGAAAGAGAGAGATAAAGAGGGAGACACAGAGAGAGACACAGAGAGGGACATAGAGAAAGACACAGAGAGAGAGAGAGAGAAAGAGAGAGACAGAGAGAGAGAGAGAATGAGACACAGAGATAGACAGAGAGAGAGACAGAGAGAGAGAGAAACAGAGAGAGACAGAGAGGGAGAAAGAGAAAGATACACAGAGAGATACATAGAGACAGAGATTGAGAAAGAGAAAGATACACAGAGAGATACATAGAGACAGAGAGGGAGAAAGAGAAAGATACACAGAGAGATACATAGAGACAGAGAGAACTGAACACTTACACCGCGGCTTACACTGAACACTTACACCGCGGCTTACACTGAACACTTACACCGCGGCTTACACTGAACACTTACACCGCGGCTTACACTGAACACTTACACCGCGGCTTACACTGAACACTTACACCGCGGCTTACACTGAACACTTACACCGCGGCTTACACTGAACACTTACACCGCGGCTTACACTGAACACTTACACCGCGGCTTACACTAAATTTTCAATGACTGTCTGAAAGGGGCCATAACTGGTGCAAAATGTGACTTGCGTACAAACGGCTCTGTCAACCGGTCCTTTTCCTTAAGAGGATTATACGTTGCTATTTAAGCGCATGTGCAAACGTTTGCGATAGTTCCTGCTGAATTGACTTCGGTGATGGACGCTAAAAGGCCGTGGGCTTTTGTGATCATGTTTGTGTATTAAAATGCAAATTAAGGTTATAGTACCCTTGGTAGAGAGGTCCTTGTACAATACATGAAATTTCGTGAAAAAAAAAACAAAATTCAAACATTGAAGAAATTGTTGCTCGGATCTTTTATAGCAGACCGCACGAATCGGGCTGAAAGTTTATTGTATTTTTCTGTCTGTATGTATGGTTGTCTGTTAACTATGATCGGTCAAACAGCTGGCCTGAAAACTTGATCCACATTATCTATCTATCTATCTATCTATCTATCTATCTATCTATCTATCTATCTATCTATCTATCTATCTATCTATCTATCTATCTATCTATCTATCTATCTATCTATCTATCTATCTGCCTGCCTGTCTGTCTGTCTGTCAGTCTATCTATCTACCTATCTATCTGTCTATCTATATGTGTTTGTGTATCTATCTATCTATCGATCGAGCTATCTGTCTGTCTGTCTATCTATCTATCTATCTGTCTGTCTGTCTGTCTGTCTGTCTGTCTATCTATCTACCTATCTATCTGTCTATCTATATGTGTTTGTGTATCTATCTATCTATCGATCGAGCTATCTATCTATCTATCTATCTATCTATCTATCTATCTATCTATCTATCTATCTATCTATCTATCTATCTATCTATCTATCTATCTATCTATCTATCTGTCTGTCTGTCAGTCTATCTATCTATCTACCTATCTATCTGTTTATCTATGTGTTTGTGTACCTATCTATCTATCGATCGATCGATCGATCGAGCTAGCCACCTGTGTGTCTATCTATCTACTATCCATCCATCTGTGTGTCTGTCTATCTATCTATCTATCTATCTATCTATCTATCTATCTATCTATTTATCTGTCTATCTATCTATCTATCTATCTATCTATCTATCTATCTATCTATCTATCTATCTATCTATCTATCTATCTATCTATCTATCTATCTATCTATCTGACACCAGGCTGAAACCTGAAATGGCTGTCAGCCTGTCTGTTTATCTGATGTAATTCTGTTGGAAAATAAAACCTTTTAGTTGAAGACCAGATCATTAAGTGGCTAGGAGATATTGCTATTTACGGTGATATTTAAGACTAATGTACTGTCCGGCTACTTCTCAAGTGCACATCAATTGGGTGCACCTACTCCAACAATGAAAGAGCGTAAGGAGTGCAGTCATACTTTCAGTATACGCAACACGGCAAGATCGCGAAATGGCCAAATATGGGCAAATCTGCCTCAACACAAACACACCAACCCGTATGTACTCACATACACACACACACCCACTCACCTACACAAACGCACCCACACATTCACAACCACACACCCTAAGTTTTTTTTTTTTTGCTCCAGGGGTACCCATTTTAATTCTTTTGATGACTCAAGAGTTAAAGAGCTCCTCTCGTATTGCTCTAACAACAGCCTTAATTAATTATTCTTTCAGATTTTCTTTTTTATTTTCCTACTGTTTTTGTTGTGTTTTTTTTCTTGGTTGAAAGGGTAAGGGGTAGGGCTAGGGATTCGATAAGATTTAGGGTTGAGGATAAGGACGGAATTAGGGATAGGTAAGTATACGTACGCACCGCTAACGCAAAAGCTTGGGGCACGTACGTACTTATAACAACAGAATTGCAACATACATTTTTTCTTTCTTTCTCTATCCCACACGTCAAACCCCTGAATCAGACACTTCGGTTAAACCCAAAATCTTACTAATAAAATAATTAATACACCTCTCCCTGTCTGTCCATCTATCTGTCTGCCTGTCTGTTTGTTGTGCGACTGTCCGTACATACGTGTATCTACCTATCTACCGGTCTCCCTGCCTACCTACCCATCTATCTATCTATCTATCTATCCATCTGTCTGTCTGTCTGCCTGTCTATCTATGTGTCTATCTGTCTCTCTATCTGTCTGTCTAGCTACCTGCCTGTCCACCTACCGACCTACATGCCTATCTATCTATCTATCTATCTATCTATCTATCTATCTATCTATCTATCTATCTATCTATCTATCTATCTATCTATCTATCTATCTATCTATCTATCTATCTATCTATCTATCTACCTATCTATCTATCTGTCTGTCCGTCTGTCTATCTGTCTGTCTGTCGATCTGTCTGTCTGTCTATCTAGCCGTCCGTCCGTCCGTCCGTCTGTCTGTCTGTGTGTGTGTGTCTGTCTGTCTGCCTGTCTATCTATCTATCATTGTTCCAAGACCTGCTCCAACTCCACAGAGTTTCTGTATTTTTTAAATATTCTCCGAATCGCAGTTTAAAATATTCTCCGAATAGCAGTTTAAAATATTCTCCGAATAGCAGTTTAAAATATTCTCCCAATAGCAGTTAAAAATATTCTCCGAATAGCAGTTTAAAATATTCTCCCAATAGCAGTTTAAAATATTCTCCCAATAGCAGTTTAAAATATTCTCCGAATAGCAGTTTAAAATATTTTTCGAATAGCAGTTTAAAATATTCTCCGAATAGCAGTTTAAAATATTCTCCGAATAGCAGTTTAAAATATTCTCCGAATAGCAGTTTAAAATATTCTCCGAATAGCAGTTTAAAATATTCTCCGAATAGCAGTTTAAAATATTCTCCCAATAGCAGTTTAAAATATTCTCCGAATAGCAGTTTAAAATATTCTCCGAATAGCAGTTTAAAATATTCTCCGAATCGCAGTTTAAAATATTCTCCGAATAGCAGTTTAAAATATTCTCCGAATAGCAGTTTAAAATATTCTCCGAATAGCAGTTTAAAATATTCTCCGAATAGCAGTTTAAAATATTCCGAATCTCTGAGGCAAATTTTCGAGAGTACCTTGGTGGTTTTTTTTTGCTTCTTTTAGAATTCACAGCCTTTCATAATGTATCACCAGTATGCACACTATGACAGTCGCGGAAACAAAGCCACCCCTCGCTGGAAAGTTGACGAAATATCATAAAAAAACATCGAAAAACTGTGGGGACGCAGCAAGGCTTATGCTGTATCGTTTCGGTTTTATTTCTTACGCGAGGCTTCGCAACATACAACTTTTTCTTTCTTCCATATTTTGGCTTTTGCCCTCGATTAAAAGGACATTTGTCCCTAAAACGACAACCAGTTGATGAGCCACGGAAAAAAAAGGGAAAAAAAGAGGTAGAGAAGGAAGAAGGTCCAGGGATTTTCTTTTTATATTATTACTATTATTATTGTCTGTTTTTTATCCGTGGGAATCGGGGATTTCCGCGAGATTGGCCAGATAAGCGCATCCTTGGTCGACCATATGAAGGATTGACCAGGGAGGCCACCAAGGCCACCAAAAAACCCTTCGTGTCATGGTGTAGAGGGGTATGTAAGATAACAATCTTAATAATAATAGCAGTAAATTAATACAATAGCAAATCTGGTTGTGGTATACTTGCACCTTAATTTTGGCAGCACCAGTGACCTTTTTCACAACATTTCGATTTTTTTTTATTTCTCAGAAAAAGAAAAAAAGATAGTGTTTGTGTGTGTGTGTGTGTGTGTGTGTGCCTTTGTGTGTGTTGTCAGTTGTTAGGAATGAGATTTGTTCTGTTTTCGCATGTTTTGTAAAGCGCTTAGAGCATCTCTGGATATGCGCTATATAAATGAACTTTATTATTATTATTATTATTACTAAGCCTGGATAACCGACTAACGCATCAATGAATGATTAAGCCACTAATAAAAAAATCAGCTTTGTTGTCAAAAAACAATTCTGATTTTGTCCAAAATTGTCATCCAAAAATTGGCCTTTTGGGGGGAGGGGGGGGGGGATCCCTGTTATATTTCCTACTTACAGTTTTCTTGAGGAAACAGAATTTATTGCTATGAATTTCAGCAGAACGGACACATAATACAGTCACCATACCTTACGGTTCGTAAAACGTATGTTTTAATGGTCTATTAATTACAGACTTAAGAAAGTTTCACCGATTAATCACCGAATTGTTTCCGTAAATGTCAGACGAGATGTCCGGGTAAATATGTACCAGGACTTGAATGATACGCTGTGTGCGTCAGAGATAGCAAAAACTTAGGTCCGATTGTTCATCCAACAAACCGCAATATATCAATCAATGCCCCACACTTCAGATCCCTGACTCAGATACTTCGGTTTAACCCAAAAACCTTTATAAGTTGACTGCTGAACCTTAAATCTGACAAAATATCATATTACGCACAAACAGACGTAAAAGGGTACTTGGGCATATTATTCTAAAAGGCCTTGGAGTTCGCTAGATTTTTAATACTTTTGTTGATTTTGAGCCACAAACTGGGTTGAACAGAGAATAATCTTCCGACATTTGAAGTTGGACTGATAAGAAAGAGAACAAATGTGCACTTTCTTCGAGTAGAATTAAAAAGTATGATCGGAAATTTCGTTCAGCTCCTCAATTTACACACTGGCTATCGAAACTCAACTTTAGAGATCAGATCTGTGTATTCCCCGAGTCAACGGGCCAACTAGTACCATAAGTGGACATAAAGGGCGATCCTTTAAGCACCTAAAATTTTGTAATTACGTGACTAAAATTATGAAACTTTGTAGACTGCGACAATTTTTGACGATAAGTTGCGTGGACAAATTCAGTCGTTAATATTATTTATTTACTTTTATTTATTTACATATTTTTTTTTTTTTGAGCCGTAAAAAAATCAGACGGATTTTTTCTCGATTACGGATAGAATAGAAAAGTGTGATCGGAAATTTCGCCCTTCGCCTCGCTTAAAACGTTCTTTACACATTGCTGCAGTAGCGAATGTACTATGAAACCAATGAAGTTTAAGCGTCAAGGTCCTTAATCCAGGTTTGGGGGGGGGGGGGCTGAAGAAACTTTGGGCGGGGGGGGGGGGGGGCCTGAAGAAACTTTTTGTAACGAGTGACTTTTGGTTGTTGCCCTCGAGGGGGCCCCATAACAGTTCAAGCTTCAGGGCTCCAAAAATGTAGGTCAGCCATTGCATTGCTGGTCGAGAATCGACTTTAAATATTATTACACCATGCGTATTTTGTAAGAATCTGTTGAGTAATAGTATGTTACATTAAATTTTGCATCAAGCCCAAGTTACATAATTAACGTGACTTACAACTAGATCGACGGTTCGGCTCAAACAGCCTGTGCATTGTGTAGCGCGCGCAGGAAATAATACTAATATGTGATAAAATGGGACAAGGTGGTCTAGGGGCAGGGTGCTCGCCTCTCATGCCAAGGGTCCCGGGTTCATATCCCGGCTGGTGCAGGCATGTTGGAAGTTTGGGATTTTTCTCATATTTTCGTGTCCCTAATGATATTAGGGGGTAGGATTGAGTACCTAGTCTTCTCGGATAAGGAGGAACAAATTCGGAGGGCAGGTGTGCACGTTGCGCACGTTAAAGATACCTTGGCAGTTGGAAATCGAAAAGAACAGGCCGGTCAGGCCGCTGCCCGGGCAAAATTAAATAAAATTCATCCCTACCACTCCCTACCCCTCATCTCCCTCCCCCCCCCCCCCAAAAAAAAAAAACAAAAAACAAAAACAAAACAGAACAACAACAACCTGCCGACCGGCGCTGCGCTGTGGCAACGACGTGTCTGCTCCAGCTGTAACTGAGCTGCAATGGCACAAAGGCAAATTTCCCAAATGGGATTAAAGTAGAATACAAAATACAAAATAAATGTAAACTGCGTTCATATTATTCAAGAAGTTAATATGGCAATGACTTTTGAAAATTGTAACAGCTTTGTCAAGACACTTAAGCATGAAGAAAATAGAAGCTTTAGAGACTCTGTTAGAGAGTGAGGTAGGGAAGGGGGGAAAAGGGAAGAGGGAGAAAGCCATGAGTAAGAGATGCTTACCGCTGCTCACAGACTAATGAATAAACCAGACTGGAAACACGAGCTTCGGACTGTGTCGTTTTTTACGGAATTTCCGGAGCGCCGACCGTATAACCGACATGGCCGCCGCTCTGGAATATTGATTCTAGTTCTATCTGCAGTAGAAATTGCGTTTTATTTGTCAAGATTGGTTGTACATGTATTAATAATGCATTAACTTACCTATCCTTTCATTTTATTGTCTACATCTGCCTTTTTTTTTATTGTTATAAATGATGACCGCATGAACTTTTAGCGACCGCTGCATTGTAGCTATGCTGAAGCGTCGGTCGCAACCATAAACCTAAAATGGCGGACCTTTCGCTGTTTAGTGACGTCACACAATGGGATCATCCAGCCTGGGTATTTTATTAGTCTGTGCCGCTGCCAACGCAGTGAATAAGATATAAATGAAGGGTCATTCCCCCACCCCCAACCTCCCAATCCCGCCCGCCCCCCCCCCGGGCTCTTTTCCTCCTAAATGAATGATGTAAACAAAATTATTAATGTCGAATATGTCTAGTTTTGGACTTTCTAATTTTCCAATCCCAGGAAGGCCAAATGACGTATCTTTCGGGTGCGGCTGTACAGATATGCCTGAAAAGCGTGATCTGCCGCAGACTTTAACAAAGTGAACCTCGTTCATTTGGCACACAAAATGCCTATTGTTAGGAGGACATAGTGTGTTACATAGAACACCATAGCTGAACACTGAATACAGGTCAGTGTTTTCTCTATTTGGCGTTGTAATTAGACGACCCCCCCCCCCACTCCCCACCCCCCAGCCCCCCTGACAATATCCACACAAAATTACAACCCCAGCCATTTCAAAGTCCCATACCAAAATAGGTATCCAAATAATATTTTCTTAAGCAAACAGACCTATCCTTCACGGGGTGTATCATTTAGTACACATTAATTTCCTGCTTAGCGTAATTATAAAGTAACCCAAAGTCAGAAGACCACAGCAAAAACAGAAAGAGAACATTGTATGTAGCACAAAGCCTGGCCTAAGAAATAATACGAGGAGGTAACTTTCAAAACGTGCTAAGTTACATTTTTAGAAAAAATAAGTTGCAGTCCTTAACATGAAATCCGCCATAAAACCTGTCTACAGCTAAAACATTGTGGCAATCAAAACGTGTAAAGTCAATGTGTTTTTCATTCAAAATGTAAGTACCCTCTAGGATTCAGTATTATGCTATGTCAAACGTAGTGAGTTTTCTCAAAATCAATATATAGCCACTAAGCAGGTTTTGGAGGTTACCTCCTCATACAGCAACGATTCAATAAAACAAGTTTACAAGTTTAGTTCACTGTAGGCCTGGCGGCCAATTCAAAATACACACAAGAATCATGTAAATAATCTTTGAAAACATTAAAAACAAACAAACAAACAAACAGACAAAATGCACGGTGATTCACCCTCTCCGCTCCCTGCTGCCTGCAGCATTTATACACTTACTTATTAGGGTATACAATAAAATACACAAAAAAAAGTAAAGACAAATCAAGCGTTCGGTATTAGAACTGTATCAGAATAGAAAATTAAACAAATAATAATATTGGACAATTGACAAGGTCGCAGAACGTTATACAAAATGCAAGTATTTAGCTGCTAGCTCCAACACTGATTGCATTAATAACAAGAGCAAGCGTTTACCTATCTTACCTACAACATAAGAAAACTGAAACCTATTACAGTATTCAGGGTTCATTTTCTTCGGCATTAATAACTGCAGTTTGCAAGCATATCAGAGGTGAAGTTTACGTTTTGTCTATCTATCTATCTATCTATCTATCTATCTATCTATCTATCTATCTATCTATCTATCTATCTATCTATCTATCTATCTATCTATCTATCTATCTATCTATCTATCTATCTATCTATCTATCTATCTATCTATCTATCTATCTATCTATCTATCTATCTATCTATCTATCTATCTATCTATCTATCTATCTATCTATCTATCTATCTATCTATCTATCTATCTATCTATCTATCTATCTATCTATCTATCTATCTATCTATCTATCTATCTATCTATCTATCTATCTATCTATCTATCTATCTATCTATCTATCTATCTATCTATCTATCTATCTATCTATCTATCTATCTATCTATCTATCTATCTATCTATCTATCTATCTATCTATCTATCTATCTATCTATCTATCTATCTATCTATCTATCTATCTATCTATCTATCTATCTATCTATCTATCTATCTATCTATCTATCTATCTATCTATCTATCTATCTATCTATCTATCTATCTATCTATCTATCTATCTATCTATCTATCTATCTATCTATCTATCTATCTATCTATCTATCTATCTATCTATCTATCTATCTATCTATCTATCTATCTATCTATCTATCTATCTATCTATCTATCTATCTATCTATCTATCTATCTATCTATCTATCTATCTATCTATCTATCTATCTATCTATCTATCTACCCGTCCGTCCATCTGTCTGTCTGTATGTCAGTCTATCTGTCTATCAAATATGCCGATATCTGTCTGTCTGTCTGTTTGTCTGTGTGTCGGTCTAGAAGAAGTATTACAAAGTCACCAAAATAAAACATATATATATAATATTTTATATTATACACATATATTATATCCTAATATTACATTAAAACTTATTTTTCCAGAACCATCTATGAGATCCTCGAGGCAACTATGATAAAATAGTCTGTTTCATTCAAATTCGTCCGGAGTATCCTTGAAGATCTCGAGTGCTCAGCCCAGACACACGTCAGCTGTGACGTGTCAGCCTTGCAGGATACACTGAACACTTGATAAAGTCTCTACACTTCACAAGAGGATACGCTGTTTTCGTTAATGACGTCATTAAGTGGCGCGTGGCAATGTCACAAGGTTAACAGATGGTCAAACCGAAGAATGAAAAAATAATGCCCAAATTGTCAATTCCTATTTAACAATTTCAATAATGAAACACCACTGCCGTTTACTGCTGCATCAAGCACAGGTTTTCTTCCTCCATTACTAGCTTTTAAATATTATAGCTCAATAGCCTGATTAAGATTCATGTTTTCCATTGAAAATAACTGAAATACGTGAATCTTAATAAAAAAGGGACTTGGGGAAAATCTAGCTTTCACGGCGTCAGTATTCAAAGGGTTAATGGCGTAGTGTGTTCTTGGAATAAGAATTATCACTATAACCTTCGATCTCTGCAAATGTGAACTATTCTAAATGGCCCTTTGTTAGGGGAACCTAGTCGAATTACGGTGATGAATAAAGAAAACGTTGACTGGCGTTTACTGTCCGACTGTAGCTTATAATCACAGTGTTTGTCTTTATACTAGGAGGTTCGCTGCCCTTGGCATTTACACCTCACTTCTCTTGTTGTGGTAAGGATCTTTTTTTTTTTTTTAAAGAATTTTTGCCCGGGCAGCGGCCTGTTCGACCTGCTCTTTTCCATTTCCAACTGCCAGGGTATCTTCAACGTACGCAACGTGCACACTGGCCCTCCCAATTTTTCGTCCACCGAGAAGACTAGGTGCTCGATCCTACCCACCATAGGATCAGGGACAGGAAAATATGAGAAAAATCTCAAAATTCCAACATGCCGGCACAGACTGGGATTTGAACCCAATACCTTCCGCATGAGAGTCGAACACCTTGCCTCTAGGCCACCGTCTCCCCCCCAACTTATAATCATAGTAAAATACTATAGTCCTTTATAGCATGTGTGTGGGGGAGGGGGGGGGGGGCGGAGAAATCATGGTTTCATTTTAAGAAGTTAATGTGGCAAAATCTTTTGAAAATTGTAACAGTTTTGTCGAGTCGAGTAAGCATGGGGATACTACTAAACTTTAGAGAATCTATCAGTCAGAGACTGACAGAGGGGGGGTGGGGAAAGGAAAGAGAGGAGAACATGATAAGGGAGAGTCAGGGAGGAAAGGATGAGAGAGGGAGAGAGGAAGAGGAGAGGGAGAGGAGAAGGGGAAATTAGGGAGAAAGATGGGGTAGAGGAGGGGGAGAGAAAGAGATATAAAAGGAAAAACGCCGGTGCGGAGGTTGGGAAAGAGAGAGAGAGAACGGGTGAAGACAGGTTCATCCCTTTGTACCTCATCTAGGTCTGCCCATATTTTGTCACAATATGTGAGTGTGCATGAGAAAACCAGGCTTAAGTCGGCAACATGACATTCTGAGTTCTGTACATATAATAAAAGAAAAGACATTTCTGATAAATTGAAGTCAGTGACCACCCTAAAACAAGATTTTGAGAAAACGGCATTTAAGCCTATAAGTGGCAATAGCTAATTGACCAAGTAATATTGAAGTGATTGTTGTTAGGAGACCGTAGTCTAATTACAAAGCCGTTATAGAGATCATAGTGAGTAGTTTTCATTGCTCATCTACAGTTTACCCTGTAACATGCCATGGTCCTCTAAACAACAGCCAAGTGGAAGTTTGTGTCGGACCCATATTTTCACTTCCAAGCCGTTTTTCTCAAAATCAGCTTTGCCGACTTAAGCCGGGTTTTTTTTATTCACAATCTCATTTATGTCCCTGTCACCGTTTACTTTCGTTTATCGCTGCCAAAGACGGCATTAATAGTACAATGTTCAAGGAATCACGTGGTGAGTGTCCACTGAACTGAACAAAACACCACGTGCGCCGCGCGATTGCTGCGAATCTCAGTTGAAATTAATGGGTGGACTGGCTGGTAATTTGTGTCCAAAGTGTGCATACGACAACTCGTAGGTGTTGACTGGTTTCACAGAAGTACTTTGATTCCACTACAATCAGGTTCTTTGTCGCCTATGCTTAAGTCGCTTTCTGAGATCTTGGATTGTATTCAACACTTCACTTGCACTTAAATCTGCTTGTAGATTGCCTTTATTACCGCCCACGAAAATCTTAACCACAATGACGTGATTGTAGCTTTTTACCTATTGTAATTGGGCATTTAGGGGAAACTGTCAAAGAACGTTTCCACAGGGCTACGCCTCTGCTTGAACAATGCAGGGACTGTGTCACATTCACACTTCAAAACGTAAGTTAAGAGCTCTTGGCCATCTCTTACTTTCATTATAATACAAATTTGTGTGTTTTTCAGATTCAGTAAAAGCTTAAACGGTGTTTGTGAAAAAGACGACACATTCGTGTTGAGAACACACCTTCGTAACATTGTCCAAGTAGCTTTGTTCCTTGAGCATTTTAAAATATTTATGTAGATTAACTCTTTGTGTGGCAATCGCCGATACATCAGTTCTTCCGCTGGTCACGTTTGTGCCAATCGCCGATGTATCGGTACACAAGAATGCCAGGCTATTTTGTTTTGGTTGGAAAGAAAATCGATGTTGCTGTAGTTAGTCTTCACTTATCTCTCCCACTATTTTCTGTCTGCATCGGGAAACGTGGAAAAATTCATGGTACACAAAGAGTTAAAAGAACGCTAAAACTGGGTTTTTATGTGTACGGAAACGGAAGCGGTAACGGGGACGTCAAAATTCGTGCAAAGTGGTGAAATAGAGAGAATGTTTTCATGTGTACTGAAACGCTCTTTCCGTACACGTGGAAACATTCTTTCTTTTTAATATTTGATGGATTTTTGCCGTTTCCGTTTCTGTACACATGAAAACAGCTTAACAATCACTTTTGACTTTTCCCCATTTTTGTCTGGAAGGATTATTTTATTCCAAGTCTTTCTTCACACTGTTCCACCTTAGGGCTTTAACACAGAATAATGTGGATCTGTGCACGAACTCTTTGCCTTCAGTAGACCTCAAAAATATAATATATTAATGTTATAAAACTGTCACAGAAGGTTCTTACTGCAAACACATTCGCTACATCTTTTAAAGGATGTGATAGATTCAAAATGGATTTTTTCCAAGGATAATAACATCATTAGTCATCTCGCTACCTTAGATCTTCTTTGTTCTAGCTGTTTCTGAAGAAACTGGAGATCTTTTAGTATACAGAAGAGGTATAACAAATGCACACTTTGACACTTGTCTAAATTGCATTGTGGCACATCAGATGGGCTCTCTAAGACCATACTACGAGGAAAAGTGCAAGGGAAGAGAAGGCGAGGCAGACCGAGGAAGAAATGGCAAGACAACATTGCGGAATGGACCAAGATGAGCTTTCCCACAACCCAGACACTCGCCCACAACCGCCACAAATGGAGCCAGCTGGTGCAGCGTTCATCACTGCAGCGCCCCTACGACCCCGGCGGGTTATGGGATCAGTGACCAGTGACCAGTGACTTTTCAAGCAGTTTCACAGTTCCGATGTATCCCAACTCTTTATCAAAGTACTGAAACTGCAAATGTTTCGCTTCGAATTTCTCAGTTGTGCAAAAAGGGGAGTTGGAACAAACAAGAACTAAGACTTCCCATCATAATTTCTAAACCTACCTTCTTTTCCTGTGTCAAAATTTGGCAGAAAGAAAAAGTTGTATGTAGCGAAGCCACGCGTGAGAAATAAAACCCAAACGATACAAAGCAAACTAAAGAGAAGACAGAAAATGTTCAAATTTTCGGCTATCGCCTTTGTCAAGAAAAAAAAGAAGAAAAATGGAACAGAGAAAA
Organism: Onchidella celtica; assembly: GCA_963931925.1. Lineage (NCBI taxonomy): Eukaryota > Metazoa > Mollusca > Gastropoda > Systellommatophora > Onchidiidae > Onchidella > Onchidella celtica. The sequence continues at coordinate 19,057,612 of OZ007576.1, read as the reverse complement.
CAATTGAACAATAAAAGATTTCAACGCGAAAATGTATAGAATCGAAGCGAAACAGGATGTGTGTACTTAACTGCCAGTGTTTGCTTGGTTAGCAGCATAAAAGCACGCCCGTCTGTCAATGTATGGGATATTTCCCACAAAGTTTAAGTGGGAAACATTTTGTCTACATTTATGAAATTCGAGACTACGGCCGTGTGTCATTGTCGCACATAATATTATTTTCAAGTTTTTTTAACGCGATGGAGAGAAGGAAGAGTGCGACCAAAGCTGTGGGTGTCAGGGGCTTGGTTCCTCCAGCATGACACTGCAGGCAACAACTCATAAAGTCAAAAAGGGGGGACAAGGTGGTCTAGAGGCAAGGTGCTCGCCTCTCATGCCAAAGGTAAGGGGTTCAAAACCCGGCCAGTGCAGGCAAGTTGGAAGTTTGGGATTTTTCTCATATTTTCGTGCCCCTGATCCTATTGGGGGGGGGGGGGTAGGATCGAGTTCCTACTCTTCTCGGATAAGGACGAAAAAATCCTGAGGGCCCGTGTGCACGTTGCACACGTTAAAGATACCTTGGCAGTTGGACATCGAAAAGAGCAGACCGAACAGGCCGCTGCCCGGGCAAAATCAAATAGAATTCATCCCTACCACCCCCCGCCCCCACTCCCCTCTCACCCCCCCCCCCCAAAAAAAACAACAACAAAAACAGCCAACCGGCGCTGCACTGTGGCGTCGACGTGCCTGCTCCAGTTGTAACTGGGTGCAATGACACAAAGGCAAATTTCGCAAATGAGATTACACTAGTATACAAATACAAATAAAGCTCTACCCATGCATGCAGCAATACCTTGCTTCAAACAGAACGACAGTAATTATACTTCATCCCCCTTATTCCCCTCACTTGATACTCCGTGAATATTTCTTGTTCTCAAAGCTTAAAATGTCACTGAAAGGGCAGCGCTTCCACGACATTGAGGAGATCCAAGAAGAATCGTCAAGCGTTCTCGACAGCATTCCAAAGGATAAGGTCCAATGACGTTTCTAATGCCTTCACACCCGCTGGAATCGATGTAAATGCACGATGGAAGTACTTCGAGGGATTCGATGAGAAATAATTCACAAGCTGACTAATTTTTTAGAAATTAGACCAATCTCGTTAAGAAGCAATCTCCTGGCATATTCTTGCAATTTAATTGAGAATATAATTTTCAATCAAGACAAAATGGTTTGGGAAAGCCATGCCAAATTTGGACACACGAATTTACCACGGAGTGAAGTTACAACCGAAAGGATTGGAGGATGCTGGTTGCCAGATCACCTGTGGCACCCCAAACGGTCCATAAGACTACGGGATAGTGAGAGAGGGAAGTTACATTGAAACAGCGTAATTCATGTATTTCCATGGGGACTACAATTGTAACATTTTGTCCGTATCAAACTTCTCTAGGAGTATCAATGAAACAATTGTTTTATATCTTTTGAGAAATTTCCAATGTTTCATATGTATATGTTTCATTTTCTTAGATAGCCATAATCATCACGACCTCAGCCCTTGTTTGCTGAAAACTCCACTTATTGCACAACTAAAAAATTCGACGTTAAACGTTTGTGGCTTTGGTATTATGATTCGGCGTTAGAATAAATCAGAACTGTGAAAGAGATTGATAAGTGCCACAGCGCATTATACGTAAGTGTCAAAGTGTGCATTTGTTATACCTCGTCTACATATTAAAAGATCTCCAGTTAATCAGATTATTGAGACAGAACAAACAAGAGCTAAGGTTGCCGTTTATTGTATAGACCACTTGGTACATTTCGCGACATTTTTAAAATAAGACTTCTCATTCGTGAACCGCGCAGGGCGGGATATTGCGTCATTAAGCTGACGCGCCTTAAAACACCAAACTCAAAATAATTTCAAAACACGTTCGATGCCTGGGGTCACAACGCGCCGGACGTTTCCTAGGATCCTATCGACGGGCATTTCCCACCGTTGCCCACAACTTTTGTTATCGAGTTACGATCAAACACAAATTGTTTTCAATATATAAATGCGTGCCTTCTACTCAAAGTACGTCACCGCTGAAGAGGTTTTTATTTGTACCGCTTCGAGATCTCCAATAAGCAGAGAAACAATAGAAAATATTCATTAGCTTATTCATTAACTTAATTAGACACTACAAACAGTAGGGGGAAACTCCACTCATAGCTAAAGCTCCCGAGTGCCCTCTTCAGTTAAAAAGTATTTTCTCAAGAAAGGAAACAATTGATCCTCTAAACTTCATTAATATATCCTGCATTCTACAATCATGTCAAGAGCTATGACGCTCACAATGATTCACCTTGAAAATCTTCACTGTAATTACGTTTTTTTGTTTTCTCAAATCTTTGATTCACAAATTTTATCTGTTGATCGACTGGGTACACCAATTAACCCCTCTAGAGCCCAGGATACCATATTGTTTGGAACACTTCATTAGGTGCCTGATATTCCCTATTTTGGACGATTTTCAATTTCTCAGTGAAATAGTTTACTTGATAATCTCATCACTGTTCACTAAAGCTGATATGACAGGTTTTGACTGCTCTTCAGGAGAAGCAAGAAAGGCTGTTTTATTCTAGCACAGCTGGTCTAGAGACATTGACGTTTTGAAAGTTTGCTGTTCGACTATCTTTCGGCTGAAGAGTCTGGAACCCAAGATCGTTCGATGGGGTTTTGAATGTAGTTGTACATATATAAAAATCCAGTTTTCGAATTACTTGAGTCGCCCACTCACCCCACCCCCACACCCCCCCCCACTAACTCCCTCCATCCCTCTCTCCCTCCATCGCTCACTCACTCCCCCACTCACTCACTCACTTACTCACTAGAAAACGGCGTGAGATACCTCCCACTGCTGAACTTTGAAACCTTCCCACACCGCTGACACTGGGATCGTTTCCCCAGCCATTATTCTGGCCATTTTGCTGGCGTTTATTGCACCACAAACGGAACAGCTCAGCATGATGCCTAGACAATACCAAACACACTTTCCATGGCACTTTGATTGGCTCTCGTTTGTGCCACTTGAGAACGTAATGCTGTCCCGGAATGTGCTGTCCAGCTACAGAAACATGACGTCATTCAGCAATCTAATATCTCTCCAGGTGGAGCTCATGCCCCACCGGCGGGTCGTCTCCATACCGCTCCCGACTACCGTATCCATACCCCCCCCCCCCCACACACACAGCCAAGTTCTAGTGATTTTGCTCGCGTTTGTTGTTTTAAAACCCTCTGTTTCCGGTGCAATATCAGACAATGGACAGGAAATCCCACCCACTGACAATCCGTATTGTGTAATGTATACGATTCACGACCCACGTACCTGCAGAGTAATCCGGAACTAAATGCTGTTGACGCCCACCACTAATCATGTACCAGATACCGGGCTGATACAGCCGAACAGTATCCTACTACAATGGAGCTGGAGATTGAACATGTAACCATCTAAAATTTCGTGAATACACCACCAAAAGTTATGAAATTTTGTATAGGGCTTCAATTTTTGATGATAAGTTACTTGGACTCCTCTATTTTGGAAAACAACAACAACAACAACAACAACAACAAAAACAACTTAGTCTCGGATAATATTATAATCTATTCACTATTTTTTTAACCGAAAAACAACAAATGCATTTTCATCGCGTTGAATGAAAAACGTGTGGTAAGAAAATGCCATCTAAGCCACTCTTTACATATATACACATTGTTGGCTGAAAGCAAAGAGCGTACTCACGACAACTAAAACAGTCAACTTCATCCACAGAGCTCTCTAGAACTCTGTGGCTTTATCACATCTGTGTATTCTGCAAAGAATTGTAGTCCAATATGTATAACAAAACGATCTATTATACTTTGCACGGAATCCAAGTACTGGCATTAGGCTAATTCGACCTAGCACTAGACATGCGGCTGGGCTTGGTACAAGGAAAAATTGCAAGATTTTAACTTGCACGGGTCGGCTAATAACAACAATAAAGTAAAATAATGACAAAAACTTTCTGCCGCCACGAACGATTCTATGCTCGGAACATTCGCCATGTTACGGAAGAGACCAACTTTTAATATCACTCTTCAATGCAAGCTGCGCACACACACACACACCCACACATTTGTAACGCCTTACTTCCCCCCATTCACTCCCCCCCCCCCCCACCCCCAAACCCCCACACTTTACCCGTGAAATTTAAATGCAATTTAAAAAAAAATTGTACTTCTGTTTCTTGTTTCCAGATTTCATAGAACTCACACATTCTCTCCCCGTCCACCCCTCTTTTTTTCCAACCATTGCTATCAGTTTCAGGAGCCACGATACTCCTCAAGGTTAAGGCCCAAACGGTCGGACGGTTATGATGACCTTGATTGCTTTCTCTCTCTCTCTCTCTCTTTCTCTCACTCTCGTCCCCCCCTCCCTCCCCCACACATGCTTTTTCTTTCTCTGGGATTGTTCGGTGAGATTGTTATAGTGACCTTGATTTCTCTCTCTCATTCTTTCTTGTCCAGCCATTGCTTTCAGTTTAAGAAGTTAAGAAGACACTTTACTCCTTGAGGTCAAGACACAAACCATTCAGTAGGACCCTTATGACGACCTTGATTTCTCCATGTCTCGACCTCTCTCTCACTCTCACTCTCGTCTCCCCCCTCTCCCCACTTTTTCTTTCTCTCTTTCGCCCCTTTTCTCTCTCTCTCTCTATCTCTGCTGCCTTCTCTTTTACTCTCTCTCTCCCCTCTCTTCCTTGTCCGCTTCCTCAACCCCAATCTCTCTCCCTATTTCTCTGTCTGTCTGTCTGTCTATCTGTCGCTCTCTCTCTCTCTCTCCAAGAGGGTACATCCGGATCGTGACGGGAAACAGAGTAGATTTAAAGATTGAACACTTGACTGATCTTGGCTGGTCACGATAGATAACACAATAGTCCTGTGTGGCCACACAGTTATGATCTCTGAAAGTCTCGATACTGAGGCAGTGACAGTAGACCTATAATGTTACCTGACGGGCGGGGTGACGGGTCAAGGGTCAGGAGAGATTGTGTACGGTTGTAATGAACTGACTCCGACGGTTGAAGGGACACAACAGACTTCACTGAAGTTCCGTGACCTTAACTTTGGCCGGGTGGCACACGGACCTTGCGTTGTTTTTTTTTTTTTTGTACCGATCAAGTTGGTATGATCTGTCCGAGATTTACTCATGGACTATTGTTGGCCAGATCTTACCCGCTCGCGAGAATCTTTTTCACACTGCGTTGCCGGAAAGCCAAACAAAGCTCTACGTCACCACCTCACCCTTTGTGACGATAATAAAATATCGCATGCGCAGAAGGAGGGATTTCCCTCTCCGTCATCGGTCAACTATAGGCTAACTTATAGGTAGAATGCGCATGACGTCACATTGTGCTTTTGTTTTGATTTTCCGCCATCGCGATTGTTTGGCCGGTGGATCAGCTGATTAGTGTAACATAGAGATAATTATATCGAAGCAGTTTTGTTAACTAAAATGCCTACTAGCTGCATTATCGTTGATTGCTACGCGCGACAGGGGTGGAAAGGATGGATAAAAGTTGGTCAGATTCCCCACCATTCGTGTAAACAAAGGAAAGGAAGTGAAAGAATTGACCGAACGTCGTTCGACTGTGGTATGGTTGACAAGTGTAGCGTCCCACTAGTTGAACGATCGATATTTTTCTTCCCCCTGCATGACGCGTCTCACTCGGCGACCCCCCCCCCCCCTCTCGCCAGCAAGGCCGGTATTTCCCTTTGATGTCGATGTATGGCTTGTTTGTCTCACTGTAGAAAATCTAGAAGCGTCTGAAAGATACTGCAGTGTCCGAGATTACGCTAGGTCGACCTTGAGTGATGTAATGCTGTGACGTGTCTGTGGACGATTGGGTGGCCTGTATGTGTCCCGAACGATCTAGGTCTGTCTCGTGCTTATGGGGCGGTAAAGCCGCTTCCTGAACGTTCCTGGACAGAATATATATAAGGAGGGCCAGGCGAGCGGTAGGGGTGCAAATCGTGGGTGAAAATCGTAAGGTGCAAATCGTAGGTGTGTAAATCCAGTTGTAGTAGAAGTGTAGTGCCTTCCCTGATAGGTGTAAGTAACTTGTGGATATCAGCTCGTGTTTACAGTTATTAAAGTTAGTATTAATTGTTCATCGGATCCTGTTATCTATTTCTACAACAGTTCGAGACAGTTTCGTTTTTTAAGGGGTAGACGATCAGTTCATCTGACTCTCCCCATCATAACGTGCTGAAATTTGCATCAACTGTTACATATTGGGGGCTCGTCCGGGATCCGATCAGATCAGAACAGATTCAACTCAGACCATCGAAGTGTTTCTAAAGTACAGTAAAGTGTGTAAAGATCATCGAGGATATCCACAACATGTCAGAGGCTATTGGAAGGCTTGGCCAGGAAGCAGACGCCTTGGAGCTCACTGGGAAGGAGAGACAGGACTACATCCGTGAAGGCCTAAGGGAGGAAAGAGAGAGGCAAGAGCGCATGGAGCAACTGAAGATAGAGGCTCAAGAGAAGGAGGCTCAACGACAGGCTCGGGAGAAGGAGGCGGAACGACAGGCTCGGGAGAAGGAGGCGGAACGACAGGCTCAACGACAGCTGGAAATAGAAAAGATGAACCACGAGCTGGAGATGGAGAGGATCCGCCATCAGCGTGGAGGCGAGTCGACGCAGGGGACCAGCGACCACGCCAGTTCCAAGAGACCCAAGCTACCTGCATTTCAGGATGGGAAGGACGACCTTGATAGCTGGCTACTTCGTTTTGAGAGGTTTGCCGAGACAGCGGACTGGCCTAGATCCACATGGACGACATCACTGTCTGCCCTGCTGACTGGGAGAGCTCTGGAGTGCTTCTGTCGATTGCCGATTGATGAGGCCAAGGACTACGACAAAGTCAAGGAAGCTTTGCAGAAGAGGTATAACCTGTCAGAGGACGGTTACAGACTCATGTTCAGACAAGGTAAGCCTGAAGATGGAGAAGATGTCGGGATGTTTCTTACTAGGATCAAGACTTACCTAGAGGGGTGGATAAAGCTATCAAAGACGGAGAAGACCTACGAAGGAGTGAGGGACCTGTTCGTTAGAGAACAGTTTATGGATGTTTGCCCACCAGACCTTGCGACCCATGTGAGGGAGAGGAAGACAAAGACGCTACAGGACGTCGCAGACTCAGCGGAGGCGTTCCTGGTAGCGAGGAACCGGACACTCAGAGGAAGCGCCAGACTGCAGAGCCGGCCAGTGCGACGGAGACCCAACGGAGTCAGAAGTCTACAGGTCTGTTATAGGTGTCAGGAGCCGGGGCACAAGGCGAGGGAGTGTCGTGCAAGGACAAAAGACAAAGGTGAGTTCAGATGTTACCTTTGTGGAAAGCCAGGCCACGTTCGGAGAATGTGTCCAGCCCAGAAGGATACGGGGCGAGGCAAGCCGAACACGGCGGCGGCGGCCGTAGTTATAGCGGCGGACGACTCGTCGAGACAGGATGCGACGACGGCTGACACCAGCATCAACGTTCAAGCGGTAATGAAGGACGGGAAGCTCCAGTTAGCGGTGCCTGTTACGTGCGGAGGATGCAGTGACGGAAGGACCGTGGAGAAGCTGAAGTTACCAGTGATGAAGGGCTTGATTGGAAATCGAGCAGTAGATGTCCTAAGAGATACCGGCTGTGAAGGTGTAGTGGTGCGGCGATCACTGGTGGACGACGGACAGCTCACCGGTGGGAAGAAACTTATCGCGAGGATCGATAACTCCTTGTTAGCGGCGGAGGAAGCCATTATCGACGTGAGAACGCCTTACCTGACGGGCAGAGTGACGGCACTGTGTCTCCCGGAGACCATCTGCGACCTAGTAGTCGGGAACGTGGACGGAGGTGATACTGAGGTGATGGTAGGAGCGGTGACCACGAGGGCCCAGGAGAAGAGGAAGGACCAGTCTACGTCGCTGAGGGTGCCGAGGGCAGAACGGCACGCGGGAGTGGATAGGAAGGAACTCATCCGACTCCAGGAAGAAGACGAAGACCTCAAGAAGTTGGGGCAGAAGAAAATTCCGACCAACAGAGGCAACAAGTCCGTACACTTCGAGAGACACGGAGGTGTACTGTACCGGATTTAGAAGGACATAAAACAGGCCACGATCACAAGACAAGTGGTACTACCCGAGAAACTGAGGGAGTATGTACTGAGCGTTGCCCATGATTCTATCGTCGGAGGACATCTCGGCGTGAAGAAGACGAAGGACAGGGTGATGAGCAATTTTTACTGGCCTGGTATCGAAGGTGACGTCGCGAGATACTGCCGCTCATGCGACATCTGCCAGAGGACAGTGAACAAGGGAACGACTCCTAAGGTGCATTTGCAGAGTATGCCAGTGGTAGACGTCCCATTTAGGAGAGTGGCCGTGGACCTAGTAGGACCTATTGACCCCCCAAGTGAAGGCGGACATCGGTATATCCTGGTATACGTAGACTACGCTACTCGTTACCCTGAAGCTACCCCCTTGAAGAAGATTGACGCAGAGACAGTAGCAGAAGCCTTAGTAAATATCTACAGCCGTTTGGGTGTGCCCGAGGAGATCTTATCTGATCAAGGGACTCAATTCATGTCGGACGTCATGAAGGAAACGAACAGACTACTGGGAATGCGACAGTCGACCACCACAGTCTACCACCCTATGTGCAACGGGCTGGTGGAGCGATTTAATGGCACACTGAAGAAGACCTTGAGGCGACTGTGCGCGGAGCAACCTAAGCAGTGGCACCGATACATTAACCCGGTGCTCTTCGCGTATCGTGAAGTTCCCCAAGAATCGACAAAGTTCGCCCCATTCGAGTTACTGTATGGAAGAACGGTGAGAGGACCGATGCACATCTTGCGAAAATTATGGACCAAGGACGTAGAGGAGCCGGAGACAAAGACCAGTTACCAGTACGTCATGGAACTACGCGAGCGGCTGGAGGACACGTGGAAGTTAGCGACGGAAGAGCTCTCAAAGGCACAAGGCAGACAGAAAACCTACTACGACCGGAAGGCTCGAGAGAGGAAGTTCCGCCCTGGCGACGAAGTTTTAGTACTGTTGCCGACAAACGCCAACAAGCTCTTAGTCCAGTGGAAGGGACCATACAAGATAGTCTCGGTTGTCGGTGTCAACGACTACAAAGTCAAGATGGGTGTGAAAGAGAAGACATTGCACGCTAACCTTCTCAAGAGGTATATCCCCAGGACTACACCAGCGACGACGCAAGCAGCGGCGGCGGCAATGGGACCGGCATCTGCCGTGACCGAGATGTGTGAGATGAACGACGGTAGGAGCGACACCACACCTGGAGATGTCGAAGCTATGATGGACGACGACGGTGATGGTGCTGGGACTGTGCTGGCAGAGGACGACGTGATGGACGAGAGTCAACCTGTAGAGTCAGCTGGCATGACAGTCATCGAGGACTGCGACCTGGAAGGCGACAACGGTGGAATGACGGAGGACCTTGCCGACCTAGGGAGCTGGGACCAGAAGGAAGGCTACGAAGATGTCCAATATGGAACGCAGCTGTCGCCGGAACAACGTCAACAACTCGGCGACGTAGTGAAGGAGTATCAACGCATCTTCACCAATCTCCCCGGATGCTGCCAGTTAGGCGAACATCGCATCGACCTGACATCAGAGGTACCTGTTCGGCAACGACCATATCCGGTGCCCTATGCTATGCGCGACTCCTTGAAGGAGGAGCTCAGTACCATGGAAAGGTTGGGCATCATACGCAGGAGCTCATCAGCTTATGCTTCACCGGTTGTTGTCGTCAAGAAGAAGGATGGATCCAATCGAGTCTGCATCGACTACAGGAGGCTGAACAAGATCACAGTGTTCGACCCTCATCCGACAGCAGCCCCATCGGAAGTGTTCCAGAGTCTGTCGAGAGGAAGAATATTCTCTCGGATCGACTTGAGCAAGGGATACTGGCAAGTGCGAGTCCTGGAACAAGACATTCCCAAGACAGCGTTCGTCACCATGGGCGAACATTACGAATTCACCCGGATGCCCTTCGGGATGATGAACTCAGGAGCTACACTGAACAGGATCGTGAAGCCATTGATCCAGGGACTGAACAATGTGACAGCGTATGTGGACGACCTGCTGATCCATACAGAGACATTCGACGAGCATGTGAAGGCTCTCAAAGAATTGCTGCAGAGGATGGACCAAGCTGGATTAACTGCAAGACCATCCAAGTGCCTGATTGGCACGTCTGAAGTGGACTTTGTTGGACACTCAGTGGGAAAGGGTATGATTGGTCTGTTAGAAGAAAATGTGTTTAAGGTGCGAGATGCACCCAGACCCACCACTAAGAAGGAAGTGAAAGCATTTTTAGGACTGGTGGGATATTACCAAGAATTTGTATCTAACTTTGCAGCGATTGCAGCACCACTGTCTGATTTGCTTAGAAAGGGTCAGCCCAATGTAGTTCAATGGGAAGAAGTGCAGGAGAAAGCGTACACTTCTTTGAAGAATGCCATTGTTTCCAAACCCGTGTTATGTTTGCCAGATTTTTCAAAAGAATTTGTTCTAGCAACTGATGCATCAGATCGCGGGTTGGGTGCTGCTCTTATGCAGGAATATGAGGGAAAGTTGTATCCTGTGGCATATGCCAGTCGTAAGCTATTGCCTCGTGAGACGAAATATTCAGTCTCAGAGCGAGAATGCCTAGCCATCGTTTGGGCCGTAAAGAAGTTTACTTTGTATTTGTATGGTAAGGAGTTTGTGCTCCAGACTGACCATAGGTCATTAGAGTATTTGAATTCTGCCAGATTTGACAGCCCAAAGCTATTACGATGGAGTCTATTTTTACAGTCATATAGATTCAGGATTAGGTATGTCAAGGGCAAGGAAAATGTCGGCGCCGACTTCCTAAGTAGAGTGTTTTGAATAGTACAAGTTCAGTGAGATGTATTGTAACCCAGAGTTTTGCCTGTTGGATATGTTTCTGGGATGACTGTATTGTACTGTAATGTATATCTGACTGAGTATTGAATTATTGGCCGGCAGAGAGCCACTATGTATTAGTCATATTTTGATGTTTTCATTATTTGTTACCAATAGAACAATGTAATTTTTGAAGACTGTAACCCAAATGGGAACTGCGAGCAAGCAGAGATTTTGGTACGTTGCATTGATGTAATTTACGAGTGGCCTAAGCTTGGGCAGTATCGGTATTGCTTTGTTATAATTTGTTTGATGAAGTTTGACCCTGATCAGTGGTCGATATGTGTTGGTATTTTTGCCATTGTATCTATGACTTTATGCATTTGGTATGTAAGACAACCATTGTTATGTACAACGTTATGTGCTATGGTTCGTGCACGAAGTATTTTGTACTCGATGGCCATCGTTTCACCATGGTATGATTTTTAATAGTATCATTGACCATTGTTTCACCACAGTGGTGGTAGTGTACTGGATATAATAGTAGGTCTACTGTTGACCATGGTTTTGTAATGGTACTGCAATGATATTGTAATGAGATTGTATTAGTGTTATAAGGATACTATGATTGTTGTATTGTACTTAGGATATTGGGAAGACACCTAGTACGTTATTAGCAATGTCTATTGTAAGATTGAAATGAAAAGGGAGATATGAAAACCGCCTTTAGTCAGATGAAAGTAGCCCTTGGGCCAATCATCACCAAAAGCGCCCCACTTAAGTCTGTAAATGGTGAACCCATCACAGATAAAAATGAACAACTGAATAGGTGGGTAGAGCATTACTCTCTGTTGTATTCAACTGAGAAAAATATTCCACCAGATTTTGAGGAACACCTCCAAAAACTGCCAATAATGGCCGAACTTGACGCTGAACCTTCCTTAGTCGAGCTTTCCAATGCATTAAAAGACCTAAAAGGCCCACTATTACCACACCTGTATAATCTGTTACTGCAGTGTTGGAAAGAAGGCGTGATACCACATGATATGAGAGACGCCAAAATTGTCACACTTTACAAGAACAAAGGAGACAAAGGCGACTGCAACAACTATCGAGGCATATCCCTCCTCAGCATTACTGGAAAGGCTTTTGCTCGCGTCATCCTCTGCCGCCTTCAACAACTGGCGGAAAAAGTCTTACCAGAAACACAATGTGGCTTTCGAAGCAAACGATCAACTATTGACATGATATTTGCACTTCGGCAAATCCAAGAAAAATGTAAAGAACAAAACAGGCCGCTTATAACATGCTTTGTGGACCTATCAAAGGCTTTCGACACCGTAAGCCGATCTGGCCTGTATGCAGTCCTTAAATCCATAGGCTGTCCACCAACATTGCTAAAACTTATTGCATCCTTCCACACTGACATGAGGGCATGTGTCAACTTTGAGGGCTGCACATCCAATTCATTTGCTGTAAACAGCGGTGTGAAGCAGGGATGTGTTCTTGCTCCTACCTTATTTGGTATATATTTTGCAGCCCTACTCAAGAATGCCTTTGGTCAATGTTCAGGTGGAGTACTTATTAACACCAGAGTGGACGGCTCCATTTTTAATGTTGCCAGACTAAAAGCAAAATCTCGTACAGAGCATATTATGTTACAAGAGCTCCTCTTCGCAGATGATGCTGCAATCGTGGCCCACGATGAAACCACGCTCCAGGCTCTCATCAATAGCCTTGCCAAAGCCTGTGACAAATTCATGCTAAAGATCAGTGTCTCAAAAACTGTAGTTTTGACACAAGGCTTGAGAAACTCCAACCCAATCATGCTGAATGGCTCTCCTCTGGAGCAAGTGGGAAAATTCTGCTACCTAGGCTCAACCATCAGTGGTAGCACAGACATAACAACTGAAATAAATGCCAGAATAGGAAAGGCGGCCACAGCTTTTGGCAAACTCTCAAAAAGGGTGTGGAACAATAGCAAGCTGACCATCAAAACAAAGGTACTCGTGTACCAAACTTGCGTCCTAAGCACCCTGCTGTATGGCTCAGAGACATGGACCACCTACTCCAAACATGAAAGATCCCTCAACTCCTTCCACCTGCGCTGCCTACGCAAAATTCTCAAGATCAAGTGGCAAGACAGGATCTCAAATATCGAAGTTCTGAGCCGAGCCAACATTCCATCAACTCAGGCTCTCCTAGGCAAAAAAAGACTGCGGTGGCTTGGACATCTCCACCGTATGGAAAATGATCGCATCCCCAGACAAATTCTCTACGGGGAACTTGCTACTGGCAACCGACCCAGAGGTAGGCCACATCTGCGATTCAAAGACACTTGCAAGGTCACGATGAAAGCATTCAACATCGACCCCAATGAATGGGAGAACCTTGCAAGTGATCGAAGCAGATGGAGACAAAAATTGCGCAGTGGCACGCTCGCAATAGACTTCAAGGCAAAAGAAACATACCTGACAAAACGACAGAGGCGGAATGAAAACACTCGCCAAAGTGAACCCAAAAGACTGACCTGCAATCACTGCCATCGCACTCTCGGGTCAAACATTGGTAGAATAAGCCACGAGAGAAGCTGTCAGTCAAAGTGAAAGTGAATATTCTAGCTGCTAAGACCGTCTGTAAAGACGCTAAAGGCCATATATTGTAAGATTGGAAATGATAAGTATTGTATGATAGTGTAGACGCTTTATGATGTAGATAGTTGAAGAATGTTCAACTTAAATTGGGGAGTTGTGTAGCGTCCCACTAGTTGAACGATCGATATTTTTCTTCCCCCTGCATGACGCGTCTCACTCGGCGACCCCCCCCCCCTCTCGCCAGCAAGGCCGGTATTTCCCTTTGATGTCGATGTATGGCTTGTTTGTCTCACTGTAGAAAATCTAGAAGCGTCTGAAAGATACTGCAGTGTCCGAGATTACGCTAGGTCGACCTTGAGTGATGTAATGCTGTGACGTGTCTGTGTACGATTGGGTGGCCTGTATGTGTCCCGAACGATCTAGGTCTGTCTCGTGCTTATGGGGCGGTAAAGCCGCTTCCTGAACGTTCCTGGACAGAATATATATAAGGAGGGCCAGGCGAGCGGTAGGGGTGCAAATCGTGGGTGAAAATCGTAAGGTGCAAATCGTAGGTGTGTAAATCCAGTTGTAGTAGAAGTGTAGTGCCTTCCCTGATAGGTGTAAGTAACTTGTGGATATCAGCTCGTGTTTACAGTTATTAAAGTTAGTATTAATTGTTCATCGGATCCTGTTATCTATTTCTACAACAGTTCGAGACAGTTTCGTTTTTTAAGGGGTAGACGATCAGTTCATCTGACTCTCCCCATCATAACGTGCTGAAATTTGCATCAACTGTTACAACAAGCTACCAACCAGCATATCTAGATCTAGACATTAAAAAAAGTGAGTCGACCCATTCTGTTTCTGCTGAGCATTTCATCTCAGGTAGTTGTCAGTTTTAATAATTTATGAATAATGTGATGAAAGTAAGCCCGTCATTTCCGTCACAGAAGAATTAGATCTAGATCTAGATCAGATATGTGCAATGTACATTTCTCCACTCTGCAGGCTAGTTAGAGCTGTAGGATTAGAGGTCTAGCGAATGCGGTTATCTTCATTTTTACCGCACAATAAAGTCACCGACTAATAAATCTCAGTTACAATTAAAAACTTTCCTGTTGTCTTGCTTTTAAGCAGTTCTAGATTTACACCGTGGCCTACAATGAATTGAAGATGATGCACTGGCAAGATAGGCTACTGATTAAAATTCACCAGAGATAGCCAGAATGCAGTAGATCTAGTATGAGGAAGTGAGTCCTGGGTGATGAGGTATGGAATCACAATTAGATCTAGATCTGATCACACAGAATGTTGAATTGCAGCAGTATGAGAGACAGAGAGTGAGCCTTGAATTGTGAGATACAACATAATAATTCAATGTATCTGTATTACACAGATATGAATAATAAAATATGAAATCATAGGCCTAATTAAATCTAATCTCCTATCACAGAGCTGTTGACCAGCAGCAATAAATATGAGAGATTGAGCCATGAGCGATGAAAGATAAAATTATGCTTAGATCTAGCCAGCATCACACAGATATAAGAGGGTGAGTCTTGAGATATGTAAGGATAATTAAATCTATATCAGTACCACACAGATATGAGAGTGTGAGGCTTGAGTGATGAAATATGTAATGATAATTAAATCTAGATCTAGATTTATATCACACAGATATAAGAGTGTGAGGCTTGAGTGATGAGATATGTAATGATAATGAAATCTAGATCTAGATTTATATCACACAGGTATGAGAGTGTCGGCCTTGAGTCATGAGATACTTAATGATAATGAAATCTAGATCTAGCTTTATATCACACAGATATGAGAGTGTGAGCCTTGAGTCATGAGATACTTAATGATAATTAAATCTAGATCTAGATTTATATCACACAGGTATGACAGTGGGAGCCTTGAGTCATGAGATACTTAATGATAATTAAATCTAGATCTAGATTTATATCACACAGGTATGATAGTGGGAGCCCTGAGTCATGAGATATGTAATGATATTTAAATCTAGATCTTGATTTGTACCATACAGGTATGAGAGTGTGAGCCCTGGGTGATGAGATATCTAATGACAATTGAATCTAGATGTAGATCTAGATTTATATCACACAGATATGACAGTGTTAACCTTGAGTCATGAGATATGTAATTTCTAAAGATAATTAAATCTAGATCTAGATTTATATATTGCATAACAGGAGAGTGTGAGTCATGAGTGTTGAGATATGTAGCCTAATGATAATTAAATCTAGATCCAGATTTCTATCACACAGATATGAGGGTGTGTGAGCTTTGACTGATGGGATCTCTAATGACAATTGAATCTAGATTTATACCACACAGGTGGGAACCACAGCAATGTGTGAGAGCGGGTCTCGAGGGATGAGACGCAAAGAGTATGTTCAACAACATTCTGCCACCAAGGAAAGTTTTCACGTTCTCGCGGCTATTTCTTTGGACTATTACTTTAAAGTGGGCATTACCCAAGGAATTCACCGTTTGTTCGGCTGTTATAAAAAAAATATAGCCATGTTAAAGGGAGGTGACTCCCAATTCCAATTAACAGGCTTTACCCAAGGAATTCGGTGACGTAATGATCGCCTGTGCGGTTATTATAAATAGTCACGGGGATTCCAAAGAAGTACCTCCTTTCCGGCAACGCAGTGTAAAAAAGATTCTCGCTACCCGCTCTTCGATGGTTGACCTACTTTCGACTTGGAGTTTTTTTCTGAAAAAAAAAAGGTGTTTCGACAATACCTACAAAATGGCGGGGATGCCAAAATAATCAACAGCAACAACAACACAAAAAAAACAACAACAACAAATGAGAGAGTCCTACAGTGTAGACCATGGGATCAGAATTGAAGCTTGTCATTCCACTAGGCAACTCCCACCGAAAACCCTGCATTTTGGCATGCAAGTTCTGATATAAATATCAATAATAAGTGGTCAATGTCTTCATCTATAATCTTGAGCCTTTTGGTGTGTGTCAGTACGATTTATATTGTAAAACAAAATGTAATGAATTATATTTTCACTCTCTCTCTCTCTCTATCTCTCTCTCTCTACTCTCCCGGATGCCCCTCCTTCTCTATTCTCCTCCTTTCCTCTCCCTTCCTTTCTCTCACCCCTCTCCTTTCCTTTCTCTCACCCCTCTCCCTTCCTTTCTCTCACCCCTCTCCTTTCCTTTCTCTCACCCCTCTCCTTTCCTTTCTCTCACCCCTCTCCCTTCCTTTCTCTCACCCCTCTCCTTTCCTTTCTCTCACCCCTCTCCCTTCCTTTCTCTCACCCCTCTCCCTTCCTTTCTCTCACCCCTCTCCCTTCCTTTCTCTCACCCCTCTCCTTTCCTTTCTCTCACCCCTCTCCTTTCATTTCTCTCACCCCTCTCCCTTCCTTTCTCTCACCCCTCTCCCTTCCTTTCTCTCACCCCTCTCCTTTCCTTTCTCTCACCCCTCTCCTTTCCTTTCTCTCACCCCTCTCCTTTCCTTTCTCTCACCCCTCTCCTTTCCTTTCTCTCACCCCTCTCCTTTCCTTTCTCTCACCCCTCTCCTTTCCTTTCTCTCACCCCTCTCCCTTCCTTTCTCTCACCCCTCTCCCTTCCTTTCTCTCACCCCTCTCCTTTCCTTTCTCTCACCCCTCTCCCTTCCTTTCTCTCACCCCTCTCCCTTCCTTTCTCTCACCCCTCTCCCTACCTTTCTCTCACCCCTCTCCCTCTTTCTTCTCCCCCCCAACTCCCGGATCCCCCCTCCTTCTCCGTTCTCTTTCTCTCTCCTCTCCTTACCCCTTTCTCTCACATCCCTCACTTTCTCTCTCTCTCTCTCTCTCTCGGAGAATGCTCTTTCCATAATTACAATTCTCCACATATTGGACATAGGAAGAACATTGGAAATTCATCAGTTTAAGCAGTAGAAATAGAAAGTCAAGTGGGACGGGACATACCTCTGTTCAGGAGACAACTGAATCCTTACGTCACCATCCTGCTATTTCAGGACGCATGCAGAAAATGTCCTTGGAAAGTTGTTAGCGTTTTAGCCCACCGGGTGTTTATCTAGTACAACTCCCTTCCTGCCCACCCAATTCTGTTGTCTCCGGAAACCTGGTAGGACGTCTCATATTATCTATATCACGGATTATTGTCCCATTTCCTTTTTTTTTTTTGATGGGTGGGTTTAATTGCTTCTGTAGATACCGTGTGGTTTTTGATAAGAAAACTGATAACATTCATATTTCAGAGAATCCTGGATTGTAGGCCTCGTAGACACGAAATGTTTGACTGGGCGTTTTACAAAAAGCACGTCCTGAACCCCGTGAAGGCGCCATTCATGCAATGTACACGTTTGATTCGGGGATTTTCGCCCCCGCCTACAGTGATGGACTTACGTGTGAAGGATGAGGGGACATCCTGGCGTGAGACCATTGTGAGAAAGAAAGCATGAACGTGTTTTTCTATAGTGGGGTGATGAAGAGAGAGAGAGAGAGAGAGAGAGAGAGAGAGAAAGAGAGAGAGAGAGAGAAAGAGAGAGAGAGAAAGATAGAGACAGACAGACACACACACACAGACAGAGTGAGAGACACAGTGACGGAGACAGAGAGAGACAGACAGACTGAGAGAGAGAGACAGACAGTCTGAGAGAGAGACAGACAGAAAAAAAAGAGAGACAGGGAGATACAGAGAGAGAGAGAGAAAGTAAGAGAAGGAGAGAAAGTAAGAGAAAGAGAGAAAGACAGAATGGAAAAGGGAGAGAAAGAGAGAAAAAGACAGAGAACGAGAGAGAAAGAGAGAGAGAGAGACAGACAGACAGAGAAAAAGAGACAGAGAGACAGGGAAATACAGAGAGAGAGAGAGCGAGAAAGTAAGAGAAGGGGAGAAAGTAAGAGAAAGAGAGAAAGTGAGAGAAAGGCAGAATGAAAAAGGGAGAAAAAGAGAGAGAACGAGAGAGAAAGAGAGAGAGAGAGAGAAAGAAAGAGAGAGAAAGGGAGAGAGAGCGAGAGAAAAAAGTGAGAGGGAGAAAGAGCGGGGACCGGGATCAAGTTGACCCCCCGGATAAATAACACCCGGGGTGAGAGTTTGGGTAATACTAATTCATTGTAGTAAGTAAACAAACTAAATGAATATTACATTTTTTTTTTCAGCCTGGGGAAAGTGGTGAAAAAAAATTCAAACAAACAAAAAAAAAAAAAAAGCAGAACCGAAAAAATATGAATGGGTAACTAAGTGCATTGGTCTGCTGTAAGTTTTTATCAATAGATATGTCTAAAGGTGCACGCAGAGTGGGCGCTGCTTGGACACCCCTTGGACGCTGCTTGGAGGCCCAAAAAGGGGCGAGCAAGCGGCGAGCAAGGGGAGAGGCGAGCATGCGGCCTGGAGAAGACAGAGTGGAAGCCTCTCTCGGGCCGCTCCCCCCCCCCCCCCAACCCCTACCCCAGATTATTCATTACCGAGCAGGATGGACGAAGAAGGAATCCTTCAATTAATGATTTTGTATTGGTTAAGAAAACGAAGGTTTAACAGACGCCGTTACTGGGTC
The DNA here is from genome assembly GCA_963931925.1 of Onchidella celtica. Taxonomy (NCBI): domain Eukaryota; kingdom Metazoa; phylum Mollusca; class Gastropoda; order Systellommatophora; family Onchidiidae; genus Onchidella; species Onchidella celtica. The sequence goes on along the minus strand of OZ007576.1, from coordinate 19,038,547 downwards.
CACAAAATTCACCAGTGCCGTTCTACATAATTATGGCGAATATCATCATTAAAATGAAACAAGTATTTTCAGATGATGAAAAATGTTTGTCGTATAGGCCTATAAGGATGAAATCCTCTACTTTTAAGCTACTCCTTGCCAAAGTTGGACCACACCTAGAAAAAAGAACCACCAACTTTCGAAAACCATTGTCACCAGAGGAACGTCTGGTTATCACGTTTAATTAAGTAATGTATGAATGAATAAATAAATTTTAATGTGGCCTGAAAGAGGCGAGAAAATTAGTGCGGCGCTAAACCACCACGCTGCAAGTTTTTTGGTGCGTCCAAGGTGCCTCTGTGGTGAGAAGGAGTGGCTAGCAAAGGTGCTTCCACGATGTTTTTGGTAACGCATTTCATGTTGTCTTAATTTTGGTCGCTGCAAAATGGTGCGAGCAAGGAGCGGCCAAGTGGAAGTGGCGGCCAAGCAGCGCCCACTCTGCTTGCACGTTAAGACTCATTCAAGACTGTTTCGCGTCCGTTTTGATTCAGTATGCGAGGGACTCTCTTTTTGTCAGCTGTCTCAAAGCAGTTTTCAACTAGTGAGACAGAGACTTGTTTCAGTCTTGCCATTGTGCATGGTCCCGCCTAACTTCATCGTCCACGACTCACACTGATGCCGCCACAAAACACACTTGACTCGGTGCCCGAGTTCCCGTTGAACTTCATAGCGACTAAACACATTTGACGCAGTGCTCAACCAGACTAATTATGCCTGCCCTCAGAACAGATTAAGTTAATATTCATTTGATTTTTTTTTGATTTTTTTAATTCATTTTATTTTTATTGTGTTAATGTTTAATTTCTACCTTATTTATCTCTATGTGCCTGTTATGTGGGTGTGTGTATGTATAAGTAGCATAAGAGTGTATGCCAAAGGTGCGTGATCGATAGAGACACGGAGAGAGAGAGAGAGAGAGAGACAGACAGACAGACAGAATGAGACAGAGAGACAGAAAGAGAGAGAGAAAGAGGGTGAGTTGCAGATGGAGAGAACAAGACGTTCTGCAAAGCGCTTAGATCTATAGCAATTTTTGGGGATTGGGCGGTACAAAAATAATCTTCATTATTATTATTTTTAATGTACAACATTTCTTTATGTTGTAAATTGATTCCAAGATGATAGTACGGGCGTGTGTTGTGACCCGATTGGAAAAAAAAAATAGCACCACCTTCAGCTGGAATTTGCCCAATTATAAATAAACTATCATAAAATGACCACAAAGGGAAAATTATTCACCCCCGCTCTCAGTGTTATCCCACCACAGAGACAACCGTGACCAGACAGCAGGACCTCCCAGTTTGAC
>OZ007576.1:19023810-19037002 GCA_963931925.1 Onchidella celtica | reverse complement strand
ACGGAGAGAGAAACAGAGAGAGAGACATAGATAGAGACAGAAAGAGACAACACAGAGACACAGAGAGAGAAAGAGAGAGAGAGACATAGATAGAGGCAGAGAGAGACAGAACACAGAGCTGAGACACTGAGAGAGAAAGAGAGAGAGACATAGATAGAGGCAGAGAGAGACAGAACACAGAGACACGGAGAGAGAGAGAGAGAAACACTTAAAGACAGTAAGAGAGTCACACAGTTACACAGTGACACGGAGAGAGAAAAAGAGAGAGAGAGACATAGATAGAGGCAGAGAGAGACAGAACACAGGCACACGGAGAGAGAAAAAGAGAGAGAGACATAGATAGAGGCAGAGAGAGACAGAACACAGTGTCACGGAGAGAGAAAAAGAGAGAGAGACATAGATAGAGGCAGAGAGAGACAGAACACAGAGACGCGGAGAGAGAAAAAGAGAGAGAGACATAGATAGAGGCAGGGAGAGACAGAACACAGTGACACGGAGAGAGAAAGAGAGAGAGAGAGAGAGACATAGATAGAGGCAGAGAGAGACAGAACACAGTGACACGGAGAGACAAAGAGAGAGAGAGACATAGAGAGAGGCAGAGAGAGACAGAACACAGTGACACGGAGAGACAAAGAGAGAGAGACATAGAGAGAGGCAGAGAGAGACAGAACACAGTCACACGGAGAGAGAAAGAGAGAGAGAGACATAGATAGAGGCAGAGAGAGACAGAACACAGTCACACGGAGAGAGAAAGAGAGAGAGAGAGACATAGATAGAGGCAGAGAGATACAGAACACAGTCACACGGAGAGAGAAAGAGAGAGAGAGACATAGATAGAGGCAGAGAGAGACAGAACACAATGACACGGAGAGAGAAAGAGAGAGAGAGAGACATAGAGAGAGGCAGAGAGAGACAGAACACAGTGACACGGAGAGAGAAAGAGAGAGAGAGAGAGACATAGAGAGAGGCAGAGAGAGACAGAACACAGTCACACGGAGAGAGAAAGAGAGAGAGAGAGACATAGATAGAGGCAGAGAGAGACAGAACACAGTCACACGGAGAGAGAAAGAGAGAGAGAGACATAGAGAGAGGCAGAGAGAGACAGAACACAGTGACACGGAGAGAGAAAGAGAGAGAGAGACATAGATAGAGGCAGAGAGAGACAGAACACAATGACACGGAGAGAGAAAGAGACAGAGAGAGACATAGATAGAGGCAGAGAGAGACAGAACACAATGACACGGAGAGAGAAAGAGAGAGAGAGAGACATAGATAGAGGCAGAGAGAGACAGAACACAGAAACACTGAGAGAGAAAGAGAGAGAGACACACACACAGACACGTCATGCACATAGAGAGGGAGAGAGAGACACACACACACTCGCACACAAAGAGAGAGGGAGAGAGAGAGAGCGAGAGAGAGACACACACACACTCGCACACAAAGAGAGAGGGAGAGAGAGAGAGCGAGAGACAGACACACATATACTCGCACACAAAAGAGAGAGAAAGAGAGAGAGAGAGAGAGAGAGAGAGAGAGAGAGAGAGAGAGAGAGAGAGAAAAGCAAGAAAAGAAGAGAACATTTATTTATCAAATTAAATTCTGTTCAAATTTTTCATCCACTCTTTGACTTTTTTGTTTAAACCGTAGAGAATTCCATGAATATTCCAGATCTAATGTACTATTTCCAAGGCATTTTCTCAAATATTTAAATTCCAAGTCTTTCCCACGTATCTCTGGACCTCCAGGACTGAGCAGGAATCCTATTTTACGGCATTATAATTATGTGCTCTTCCTTTCCGTCTGGTTGGTAATTTCGCACGAATAATACACTCATGTAGATCTACTTTCTTTCGCTCATCACGAACTGGAAACCCGAAAAAGGAATGAGGAGCGCAACGCGAAATATTATTTTTAATGTTTTTTTTTTTTTTATGTCTCCCGTGTCACAAATCCCAGACTGGGAGATGTAATAGTTTATAACAGGACAACAATCACGAACGAACACGTATAATGTCGCGATGTGGGTTACATGGGGATATTTCGACTGACACTCTTTCGGGGTCCGCTCCCACAATCGACGAACACACAAAAATAAATACTTGCACTCTAAAAACTAAATAAATCAATTGCTTTCAATTTTAGTAGAACTGTAGGGCAGTTTAATTACAGGAATTAATGTAACAAATATAATTATAAATATAAATATCAATTCAAAGGCAACTGAATCTAACTAATGTGTAACAGCTGAGGTTGTTCTAGCACGTTATAGTAGGGGGGAGTTAGTTGATCTAACTACAACCCTTTAGAAAACGTGCTAGAACAACCTCAGCTGTTACATATTGGGGGCTCGTCCGGGATCCGACCATATTCGAGCGGACCAGATCAAAATTACTAGATTTATTTACATAGTTTATTGTAGAATATCATCGACAAGCTATCTACAACATGTCGGAGGTTATTGGAAGGCTTAGCCAGGAAGCGGACGCTATGGAGCTCACTGGGCAGGAGAGACGGGACTACCTCCGTGAAGGCCTGGAAAGAGAAAGACAGCTGGAGGCTCAACGACAGAAGAAGGAGGCTGAACGACAGGCTCGGGAGAAGGAGGCTGAACGACAGGCTCGGGAGAAGGAGATGAACCACGAGTTGGAGATGGAGAAGATCCGCCAGCAACGTGGAGGCAACGACTCAGCGCAGAAGACCGACGACCACGCCAGTTCCAAGAGACCCAAGCTACCTGCATTTCAGGACAAGAAGGACGATCTGGATAGCTGGTTGCTGCGGTTTGAGAGGTTTGCCGAGACAGCTGAATGGCCCAGATCCACCTGGACGACATCACTGTCTGCCCTGCTGACCGGGAGAGCTTTGGAGTGCTTCTGCAGACTACCGATCGACGAAGCCAAGGACTACGACAAGGTCAAGGAAGCGTTGCAGAAGAGGTACAACCTGTCAGAGGACGGATACAGACTCATGTTCAGACAAGGTAAGCCTGAAGATGGAGAAGATGTTGGAATGTTTTTGACCAGGATCAAGACCTATCTAGAGAGGTGGATAAAGCTGTCGAAGACGGAGGAGACCTACGAAGGAGTAAGAGATCTGTTCGTCAGAGAGCAATTCATGGATGCCTGCCCACCAGACCTTGCGACCCATGTGAGGGAGAGGAAACCGAAGACGCTACAGGACATCGCAGATTCAGCGGAGGCGTACCTGGTAGCGAGGAACCGGACGCTCAGTGGGAGCGCCAGACTGCAGAGCCGGCCAGTGCGACGGAGGCCCAACGGAGACAGAAGCCCACAGGTCTGCCATAGGTGCCAGAGGCCGGGACACAAGGCGACGGAGTGTCGTGCAAAGTTAAACGACAAAGGTGAGTTGAAATGTTACCTTTGTGGAAAGCCAGGCCACGTTCGGAGGATGTGTCCAGCCCAGAAGGATATGGGACGAGGCAAGCCGAACAAGGCGGCGGCGGCCGTAGTTATAGCGGCGGACGAGTCGTCAAGACAAGATGTGACGACGGCTGACACCAGCATCAACGTTCAAGCGGTAATGAAGGACGGGAAGCTACAGTTAGCGGTGCCTGTTACTTGCGGAGGATGCAGTGACGGAAGGACCGTGGAGAAACTGAAGTTACCAGTGATGAAGGGCTTGATTGGAAATCGAGCGGTAGATGTCCTAAGAGATACCGGCTGTGAAGGTGTAGTGGTGCGGCGAGCACTGGTGGACGACGGACAGCTCACCGGTGGGAAGAAACTTATCGCGAGGATCGATAACTCCTTGCTAGCGGCGGAGGAAGCCGTTATCGACGTGAAGACGCCTTACCTGACGGGCAAAGTGACGGCGCTGTGTCTCCCGGAGACCATCTGCGACCTAGTAGTCGGGAACGTGGACGGAGCGAAGGATCCGTACGACCCTGATACTGAGGTGATGGTAGGAGCGGTGACCACGAGGGCCCAGGAGAAGAGGAAGGACCGGTCTACGTCGCTGAAGGTGCCGAGGGCAGAACGGCACGCGGGAGTGGATAGAGAGGAACTTATCCGACTCCAAGAAGAAGACGAAGTCATTAGGAAGTTAGAGCAGAAGAAGATCCCAACTAATAGAGGCAATAAATCTGTTCATTTTGAGAAACATGGAGGAGTACTGTACCGGATCTACAAGGACCTGAGACAGGCGACGGTTATAAGGCAAGTGGTACTACCCGAGAAACTGAGAGAGTATGTACTGAGTGTAGCCCACGACTCGATCGTCGGAGGACACCTCGGCGTGAAGAAAACCAAAGACAGAGTTATGAGCAATTTTTATTGGCCTGGAATTGAAGGTGACGTCGCGAGATACTGCCGCTCATGCGACATATGCCAGAGGACGGTGAACAAAGGAGCGACCCCAAAGGTGCACCTGCAGAGTATGCCAGTAGTGGACGTACCATTTAGGCGAGTGGCCGTGGACTTAGTAGGACCTATCGACCCCCCAAGTGAAGGTGGACATCGGTATATCCTGGTGTACATAGACTACGCTACTCGCTACCCTGAAGCCACACCCTTGAAGAAGATCGACGCAGAAACGGTAGCAGAAGCCTTAGTGAACATCTACAGCCGTTTGGGTGTGCCCGAAGAGATCTTGTCCGACCAAGGGACCCAGTTTATGTCAGATGTCATGAAGGAAACGAATAGACTACTGGGAATTCGACAGTCGACCACTACAGTCTACCACCCTATGTGCAACGGGTTGGTGGAGCGATTCAACGGCACACTGAAGAAAACATTGAGACGACTGTGCGCAGAGCAAGTACCTTTGTGAGATTGGGAGTACTGTAAGATTGTTATTTCAAGATATTGCAGACGCTGAATAATGTTTTGGAGTTGAAAAATATTCAACTTAAATTGGGGAGTTGTGTAGCATCTGCAAGCTATCCCTTGCCCTCCCCCGTTTTCTTCGTACACTGGTGAGCATGTGTTCATTTCTTCTTTCATTTTATTGTTGACGACCGCCAGAGTGTACTGTACTCCGTGACCTGACCTTCTTTTCTAGTGAGTAGTTTTTTTCCTCGCTCGCTTGTTGTCAGTGTTTTGACTCGTTCAGTAAATATTAGTATGTTCCCGAACATTCGATAACATTGTGGAGACGGATGTTTACGCCAGATTTGGCCTTGGGTGATGTAGCCTGATGACGTATTGATGCGTGATTGGTTAGTTTGTGCGAGGGCAAAGGTAACGTTTATTTCGGGAACTTTCTGTAGGAATGTTTATATATATAGACCTGTGTGAGTGGTTGGGGTGAGTAAGTGAGCTTCCTTTTGTGTGGCGTAGATATTTAGTTTCGCTGGTGTCTTCCTAGTAATTTATTGTTCACTATACAGTTATTAAACTTTAGTATTATTTAATCTATCGTCGGATCTCGTGTTTATTTATTTTACAGCTGTAATAGTTTCGTTTTCTAAAGGGTTGTAGTTAGATCAACTAACTCCCCCCTACTATAACGTGCTAGAACAACCTCAGCTGTTACAGGCCTGGTTGAACTACAGCTTTTATAAAGACTAACGAATTCAATCTAACTACTTGCAGGTCATATGAGTTATATGGCAAATAGAATCCGCGCACGTGGCGACGGATCTAACAGTTTAAATTCTATTAATTCAATGAGACATGTTAGGATATGGACATTTCCTCTAGACACGCCATGGAGAATGCTTGTACAACCATGCGTTGTCTGGCGGTAGCTCTGAAACTGTCTTCAAAAGTAAGTAGAACGGTTCACTTTCATCATTACAAATTAGTATGGACTCTCACCATGCGGCCCTCACTAGGAGTGAGAGCGCTGGATGTAAACGCTGTGGGTTTATATCAAACCAAGTAGCTTAGGCTCTGGAGCTTTAAATCAGGCCCCTCACAATGGACTGCTCAACTGCGTCTCTATGTCTCTCATCTGGCTGAGGACTATCGCCGACCACCTCGTAAATGGATTGTCTACATGTGGCCCAGAACTAAGTTCTGTATGGCCTTAAATACTGGACTGCATCTGCAGCTTACCGTCTAATTCCTGGATTGTGGTTGGTGCAACCACTTCTAGCTCAGCTGCCGAACTGAGTTATTTTAAGTAACAGCCCTACGCAACGACCTTGGGTCGACATCAAAGGTCGAATTACTTCATACAATATAATGTAATTTTATAGCAATAAATTCTTAACATGTTCAAAACCCCGAGCTTTTACTCTGGATCACGGTATTTTCTGTACGTCAACAGACGTCTCAATAACATTTAATTCCTACTCACCCCTTCCCTCTTTACTAAACCTAGTTCAAAACACGAGATACAACAAGTGCTCAGTCATGCACACCTACGCTGTCCGTCTATCCTTCCCCACATCTTCTGTCTATCTATTATAAAAAAAACTGTTCAAAACAATTTGTTTACGAGACCAAGTTATGCTGGCTCGCACAATAATTACGTTTGTAAAAATTACTCACTGCTCTCTCACAAAAATTTAGTCAGTGGAAACATTTATGAATTAAATCTGTTCTTGACATATAACACTTAACAGAACAACCCATCAGACTCACACATTTATTATACATAAACATAAAGATAATAGCGCAAATACATACATTATATTATTCAATTCAACTGCCGTACACGGCCTTCTCCCTTACGCACACTTCCTCGGGTCCACAACCCGGTAATTACTTCTAAAGGCACTTCGGCCTCAGCCGCTCCACTTTGGGTCTTAATGACACACTATTACTCTTTCACCCCACAGTCTCTCAATAGCGCCTCCCTATGGCAATAACCCCTTAGCCTCCTGTAGCACCTCGCGTGGCCATAGCACATTAATAATTCAATTCACATGAATAAACTCAGTCGCACAGTAATACATCCATGTCACAGTAGTACATCTTAATAGCACATTTCGATCATATCTACATCCCTGTCTGTGACCAGACTGCCACGACTCATGTGATGCGATTGTCCTACACGGCAGCGTCCCTCCTGGCCTATGTGTAGCCTTCGGCCCTATGCTGGCCTATCCCCTGTGCTCACCGTAGGCGGCGCTTCGGCCCGACCCCGGCACCTACAAAAATAACATTACATTGGTATAACACCATACCATTTCTATTCACTTCACCCCTCATTACAACTCATGAAGTGTACACACAATAGTTCACATTTCACTCACCAAACACCCTACGGTAACACACCTCCACCGTATTCCACCCTACTCACTCTCGCTACAAATCCATGAAGCTAACTTCCATCTATCGCTCATGGCGCACATTGCTATACACAGTATCAAGGACTTCCACATTCCTCACATATACTTATTTACATCATGGTCATAGGCGAATATAATACATCAATCATCATAATTATAAATCATCGTTTCACCTACCAGTCATCACTGGAAAACACACAACAATCTCCCGACTGCCTCTGATCTCACGTCTGTCCCCTTGGACCTTCTAACTTGCAGTGATCGTAGTACAGCGCTCTCGCCTCATGCAGACCCCCCAACTCACAACATGCACGCTTTAACGTTAACTAACAGAAGTCAATATAGGTGAGCAGCCTCACTATCCCGTGAGACATTCCCTCACTTCCATGCCCCCGTAATCTTTGAATCCCGCTCACTCCACTCGTGACATCCTGTACAGTTTTTTTTTTTTCGTTTATTGCGAATACTGTCATTTTTCATAGCATGGCAACCTGCGGCACAGATTCGTCATCCACCGTCGAGACTGGAGACAACCCCCGAGAAAATCAGGTGGTTAGGAATTCCCTCAACCTACATTATTCTCTGCTCTTCAGTATTATATTTTTTTGATGTTTATGGAGCCACCATAATATTTTTGGTTCCGTTTAAAGATCCGCATTGCGGTGGTGACAACCGCCCTCTCAGCTTTTCACCTGTAATTGACTACGTGACGAAACTCCTCAACAGACTTAACCGCAGAGCTATCGCCTACGGCACATCAGGATATTATCGTCAATGTCTATTGATGCATGATAGATGTCTACTATGTCTATTCTTAGGGGTCTTTCGTTGTTGCTGTTGCAATTTCAAACAAAGGAGAAGACCAGGGGGCAATGCGGTGGGCGTAGGGCAGGGAATGGCTGACCGGAAAACTTGTGGATGAACAAAAAAAAAAAATGAATGACAGAAGTTACATTTAAATATGGGTTGTTATTATAATTACGTACACCCCCCCAAGAGAACTGTAATAATAGTGTTTTCTTATTCATAATTTACATCTGCATGTACACAAGAATGGTTAATCTTTCTGGTAGAGATAACTTGCAAAGGTAAACTGCGTTAACGAGTTTGACGAAACTTGGACAAGTTTTGTGAGGGGTTCCCAGGCCTACAGCACGAGGGCAGTTCTCAGCGTGAGAGTTACTGAAGAGGTCTGCATATTTTTCTTAATTAATTTCCGTGTCTTGAAAGGCTATTGTGTTTTGCGCTAGCTTCGCCAACGTGTACGTACCTACCTATCCCTAATCCCGTCCTTATCCGCTATAATTATTATTTCATCGAGTCTCTAACCCCCCCCCCCTATCTTTTCAACCAAAAAAACAGGAGTAAAACAAAAAGAAAATCTGAAAGAATAATGTATTAAAGCTGTTGTTAGGAGTGTTTCGGGGGGTGGGGGGGGGGGTGGGGGGCGGTCTAGCTCTGGAGTCACAAAAACGCTTTAATATACGTAACCCTTGGACAAAAAAACAATTAAAAAATGATGAATGATAGCAGTTACATTTGAATATGATTACTCAGGTTAGGCGTGGACATATGACTTTGTGTCGTGTCAGTTTCCTATTGCCCTTCAGTGCGTCCCTGTTTCGTATGTGTTCGCATCTCTAGACATTTTTTGCCCAGTTTAAAAAGAAAATGTAACACCAGCGCGGGGCAACAATAATCTATAAGAATAAGATAAGATAAGAATGAATTTCTAATCCCATGCGGGAATTTCACTATCATGGATGATTTCAGAACACGTACACGGTACACACATCTTGTGCATCATTACATAAACATAATTAACATAACTCAATAACGGGCTTACTACATGAAGTAACTTGACATAAGGTGTGAAATAATGGCACACGCCTAGTAGATAATGTCTTGTTGGAGCGAACTTCGGAGGGCAAAAACGATCTTCTGTATCTTTTTCTGTTTGTTTTGATGTATAGCCTAACTGTTCTGTTGCCCATGGATGATCTAGAAATTTGATGAAACCGGGGAATTTGACTGTCATTTAAGTTAGATATGAATTGCTTTAAACGAGCATTTGAATACAGATGGTCAAAACTGAAAAATGGCGTGTCTGTCATGTTGCATGTTTTTCTTTTATGACTGTGCTATTAATTTTGTTCTTGTCACTTTTTCCGGCATTGCCCCCCCCCCCCCACGCTGTATTACAATACGTTATTATGCTATAGACGATGGCTTTATACAACAAAAAAGATGTTTTATCGACAGATAAGGATCTTACTTTGCGTAGGAAGAACATTCTCTGACTGGCTCATAATTAATGGACATTTTGAGATACAAGTGTCTGCCCACTGAGATTGTGGTGGATAATTTTTATGCGTGCCTAAATGTAATGTTCAGCTCTCTATTATAAACAGTGAAGAAACTATATGGTAAATTCCAAACGAATTAGGCCTGACAAAGGGGTGGGGGAGTTCATTGCAGAGGATTTGGAGTGAGAGTATGGGGGAGGGACTGAAAGCGAGGGGGGAGAGAGGTGCGGTGATTTTAATCATAATGAGCTGACAATGCGGAATTGTTTTGTGTGAAATTATCCCGTGGAAACCATGTCTCAGTCAGAAAAGAGAGGGCGTGACCTCACACTGGGACAGCCCGATTCATCTTCCTGGAAAATTTCCTCCCATCCATCCACACTCTTTACCCTCAGGTCATGAAATTTTGACACAGTCAAACATGACAAAGACAGCAATAATAATTCCCCCATGCCCACAGTTCTGGGAAAGTCATGGTGCAAAAATGTGTCGTTTTTCGTGGAAAAGCGAAATCAACGAAACCTAATGACTATGTCCAGGCGTGCACCAGTCGATTTTGATCCACCGACAAGTAGATAAGATAAGATAAGATAAGATAAGATGAGAATCACTTTAAAATCCCATGAGGGAAATTCTCTTACACAAAGCGTTTAAGAGCACAATATGGTACACATATCTTACTCATCATTACATAAACATATCACAACTCAATTAACTCAGTAACAGGCGTACATTAAGAGACATGGTAAGGAACCTTAGGCCCGGCGCGCACTATCCCATTTCGCCTGCTGCACGGCGTGCAAACGCAGATTTTTGCTTGCTTGGCAAAGATTTTACAGTGTTTACTATTATGTCTAGGAACCCTAGTGAAATATGACACAGGTCTAGCTATAATGTCTTGTTGTGGCGAATTGCGGAGGCCAGAAAAGAGCTTTACTGTATCTTTCTCTGTTTGCTTCCATGTGTATTATTCTGTTGCTCCTGGTTGATCTAGAGATTTGATGAAACGGGGGATGGTAGTTGGATGGTGAAGTCACGACACTGCTTTTCACTGAGATCCAACTATTATTATCATTGGCTGGTGTGTGTGTGTGGGGGGGGGGGCATTGAAACTTAGTGTCGTAACGTCACAATGCAACAAATTGGCTGATTCTGTGCGAGTCCGGGCTAACAGAACAAAAATCCTTCACTCTAGTATGCCGCGGATTTCCAGAAGGGATGCAATTGGCTCGTAGGGGAGGAATTCCAAAATATAAGGACAGGAATTTTAGACAGTGGAGGAATTTTAAGTCAAAAGAGGAATGAGGGAGGAATTTTAAGTCAAAAGAGGAATTGGGAGGAATTTTAAGTGAAAAGAGGAATTGGGAGGAATTTTAAGTGAAAAGAGGGATTGGGGAGGAATTTTAAGTGAAAAGAGGGATTGGGGAGGAATTTTAAGTGAAAAGAGGGATTGGGGAGGAATTTTAAGTCAAAAGAGGAATTGGGGAGGAATTTTAAGTGAAAAGAGGAATTGGGGAGGAATTTTAAGTCCATAGGGAAAAACGCTTGGGGTGCGTAAGTACTTGTAACAACAGCCTTACTGTATTACTCAAATTGTATTCCCGCAATCTGTAGGTTTCCATCAAACTTTTGTTCTGAGAATGTTCTCTTGATTATCTACATTTACTTTTTGATACTTAGACACGATGTTATGAATGGTGTGCGTGACGGTCGTAACAAAGAGGATGATATTATCAATAACATGAAAACGCAACACCCACGATTTCTTGTAAAAATTAGATAATAATAATAATAATAATAATAATAAAGTTCATTTATCTAGCGCATATCCAAAGATGCTCTCTGCGCTTTGTAATAAATAAATATAAATTGAATAAAAAGATAAATTGTAAATATATCTAAACGCATTGGCACCCTGAAAAGAATCGTCATAAACGTGAGCATTTTACACCTGTTTCTAACTGTGAAGTGGGGTATTTGGATAAATTATAAATAAGTATAGCTAGGTGCAGTAGCATCCTGGAGAAAACCGCAAAAAACGTGAGACATTTACAATTATTTCTAACTATGAAGGCTGATATTTGGACAAATTATAAAATAAACAATAAAATGCACTGGCATCCTGAAGAAAACAGCAAAAACGTGAGACATTTACAATTGCTTCTAACTATGAAGTGGGAAAAAACGTCTTGCTATTAGTAAACTTTCTCATTTATCAAAATAGATTTCTTCCTCAGGTCCTTAGTAGTAAAGGAAACTATAATTGTACAAAATACACTTTGAAAAAAATTATATTTAGCAAATTCAGATGATTATCATACCTGATGACGTAACCCCGGCCTGTGAAAGTACTCCGTAACGAGAAGTTAATAGCGAGAGTTATTCAATTAGGCTCGTCACTGTGGAGATAAGTCGTCACACCGGAAACCTCCATACACCCAACGAGATGTTGGTGTTTTACGACCTGAATACCAGGCCATAAATAACTCGCTCAACCAAAACAACACAAGAATACCGGTCTATTTATGTCACAAGGTTAGCTATTTTGGGCTTGTCGTTTTTGTGGCGGGGACAATAGACGCTCGCTAGCTTCTTAGCTTACGGATGTAGGTCGCACTGTGAATAGTGTACGTGACAAAGTTAGCATACCATCTATCGTAACATGTCATAAAGAAAGGCGCCATCTTTACCAGCAATTCGACGCCAACATAACATTATATAATTTTTTTTTAAGTCTCCAATTACAAGACTATCATTGACGCCAACATAATATAATTATTTCTTATTCTATACCTGAAAATCGCGGGGTGGTTGGTGGGCGATTCTGATCGTAACGAAGGCCACGTTCTGATAGGGCACTGGCAGATCTCAACCTGGGCGATAATAGCCCCCCGCCCCCTCCCTCCCTCCGGGTGGGGGTGGTGGATTTTGGGGGGGGGTGGGTTCTGATTCCAGGGAGGTGAAAACGAGGGGCAATTGAAGAGGCGAGGGAAAGGGAATGAATGAAAACAGACATGACTGCAGGACAATTTAGGGGCAAAAACAGGGGCACCCACTGACTTGTTCAACAGCATGACTGTATGGATGGGTTTCATGAACAGATAAGGCCCATTTTTTAGGTGCATTTGATAAAGAAGGAGGGCTTTCTGTTTTATAATGAATAATCAACACGCCGCTGGTCATTAATAAGGCTTTGATAAGCTTAACATCGTAGTAGTATTGTGTGCTGTATGTCTTCTTGTGAAATGTATCTGTTTGGGTTTGAATAGAGATTTTGGGGGTTGGTGGGGGGGGGGGGAGGGGGGTGAAAGAGAGGTTGGAGCCCAACCCAGCAACTCCGTAAAAAAAACCAAAATAATTAAGAACAACTGTGGTGTTGTCTCCTTCTGTCCTTTATCATTGTGTTATAGTCTGTCTGTCTGTCGCCTTGCTTCTTCCTAGTTACAACAATATGGTCGTTATTGTGTCGACGTGCTGTCTTCCAATTCCAGGTCAAACTAAAACTCAGCTCTGAAATTCAAGCCACATTAGATTAAAATACCCCCCCCCCCCCCCAAAAAAAAAAAAAAGCGAGAAAGGTGCAAAATGGCCATTATTGTTCATCATTAGACCAAAAAATTCAGACTCTGAAACTCATCCAAAAACGAAGATTTACTTAGCCACATAATCATGTTTTGCAAACAAA